>JARVZY010006661.1:7500-25719 GCA_030686995.1 Artemisia argyi | reverse complement strand
ATCTTTTCTACTAGGTAATCTAGTATCCTTATGCATGAAGATAATCAATTCGGTCGTTGTGGTAGGACTCTATTATGGATTTCTGACCACATTCTCCATAGGACCCTCCTATCTCTTCCTTCTCCGAGCTCACGTTATGGAAGAAGGAACCGAGAAGAAGGTATCAGCAACAACTGGTTTTATTACGGGACAGCTCATAATGTTCATATCGATCTATTATGCGCCTCTGCATCTAGCACTGGGTAGACCTCATACAATAACTGTCCTAGCTCTACCGTATCTTTTGTTTCATTTCTTCTGCAATAATCACAAACACTTCTTTGATTATGGATCTACTACCAGAAATTCAATGCGTAATCTCAGCATTCAATGTGTATTCCTGAATAATCTCATTTTTCAATTATTCAATCATTTCATTTTACCAAGTTCAATGTTAGCGAGATTAGTCAACATTTTTATGTTTCGATGCAACAGCAAGATGCTATTTGTAACAAGTAGTTTTGTTGGTTGGATAATAGGTCACATTTTATTCATGAAATGGATTGGATTGCTATTAGTTTGGATCCGTCAAAATCGATCCATTCGTAAGTACATTCAATCTAATAAGTATCTTGTGTCAGAATTGAAAAATTCTATGTCTATGGCTGGTATCTTTAGTATTTTCTTATTAGTTACCTGTGTCTACTATTTAGGTAGAATACCTTCACCCATTTTTAGTAATAAACTGAACAAACTCGACAAAATGGAAGAAGAAGAAGAATTTGATAATAATAGCCCGATTGATTATATGTACGGGGATCAGGAAAATTTGACGTTTAAAATACTTGAAAAAAATAAAAAAGATGAAGAAAAATACTTTTTTTTGTTTGAAAAACCTCTTTTGACTTTTTTTTTCGATTATAACCGATGGAATCGTCCATTACGATACATCAGAAAGAGAAATAAAAAATTGAAAGGCTCCGTAAGAAAAGAAGCCTCACAATATTTTTTTTATACATGCCAAAGTGATGGAAAACAAAGAATATCTTTTACATATCCTCCGAGTTTGTCAACTTTTGGGGAAATGCTAGCAAAAAGGATATCCTTATCTACATTAGAAAAACTGTCCGCTGATGAACTATATAGCGAGTGGCTTTATACCAATAAAGAGAAAAATAAGAACTTAAATAATGAATTTATAAACAGAATAGAGGCTTTAGAGACAGTATTTCTTTCTCTAAATATACTTGAAACAAAGACTAGATTGTGTAATGTTGAGAAAAAAAACAAAAAGAATTCCCTAATTAAAATGTATGATCCCTTTTTAAATGGGATGTATCGTGGAAGAATGAAGAAAATTTTTTCATCTTCAATCAGAAAAGAGAACTCGATAGAAAATTGCACAGAACCTTCTGAAATAAATAAAATTCACGATATCCTTCTTCCTTATCCTACTTTTCCAGAATCTGAACAGAAAATAGAAATATCAGAAAAAAAACAAGTAAAAATTGATTCAAATAATAGGTTAAAGTTTTCATTGAACGCAATTCTAACTAATCCTAAGCGCGAAAAAAAATCTATTGGAATAAACATAAATGAAATAGGTAAAAAACCACCTCGATGGTCATACAAATTAATCAACGAGTTGGAACAAATGTTTAAAAAACGACGAAAAGAACAAGGCATAATGCAAGGGCTGGATCACCAGCTTCGAACAAGAAAATTTAAACGTATAGCTTTTTTAACTCGTTCCAACCGAAGTTTTAAGAAATCTAATTTCAAGACTTATAATCTTTATACAAAATTTAATAGAGATTCGGGTTTTATAAGTTATTTGGAAGAACCAGATTTTCGTCGAGCCGTAATCAAAGGATCTATGCGCATTCAAAGGCGTAAAATGGTTATTTGGGGACCGTCTCAAGGAAATCCCCATTCCCCTCTTTTTTTGGAAAAAATGGAAGATTTTCCTTTTCCTATATCCGACCTAATGAAGCTTTTTTTTAATATTAGAGATTGGTTGGGTAAAAAGTCAGAATTTGAAATTTTAGATCAACAATTCCAAATAAAAAAAAACAACCAGGAAGACGCAATGGAATTCTGGGAAAACATTCCATATGCACAAAAAACAAGAAGTATTCTGTTACTAGCACAATCAATTTTTAGAAGGTATATTAAATTACCCTTATTGATAATAGCTAAGAATATTGGCCGTATTTTATTACGGCAATCTCCGGAATGGTATGAGGATTTCCAAGATTGGAATAGAGAAATTTATTTAAAGTGCAGCTATAATGGTCTTCAATTCTCCAAAACAGAATTTCCTAAAAATTGGTTAATAGAAGGTTTTCAGATCAAAATCTTATATCCTTTTCATTTGAAACCGTGGCACGGATCTAAGCTACGACTCTCTGATAGAGATCGAAAGCAACAAGATGATTTTGATTCTTGTTTTTTAACAGTTTTGGGAATGGAAACAGAATATCCTTTTGGTCCTCCTCGAAAAACACCTTCCTTTTTTGAACCCGTTTTTAAAGATATAGACTACAAAGTCGAAATAAGAAATTTTAATTTTAGAGTTCAAAGAGTTTTAAAAAAAATAACAAAGCAACAAGAAAAAGCATTTTTCTTTTTAAAACAAATACTTTTAAAAGGAAAGAAAATTCCATTATTTATACCGAGAGAAATATATGAATCAAGTGAAACTCAAACAGAAAAGGATTCGATAATCAGCACTCAGATAATTCATGAATCATTTAGTCAAAATAAATCTAGAGATTATTCACAGGCAAAAGAAGAGATTAAACATAGAATTGATAGAAGAAACACAATCAGAAATCAAATAGAAATAATGAAAAAAAATAAAAAGACTAATCGAGAATCACCCCCAAAAATTTGGAAAATATTAAAAAGAAAAAATATTGAATTAATATTTCAATTTTGCATTGAAAAAATATACGTAGATATCTTTTTATGTATAATTAATATGCGCAGAATTTCTCTACAACTTTTTATGGAATCAACAAAAAAAATTCTTGAAAAATACATTGACAATAATGAAATAAATAAAGATAAAGAAAGAATTAATAAAAAAAAACAAAATAAAATTGACTTCATTTCGCCTATGACTATAAAAAAGGCTTTTGATAATCTTAGAAATAGTAAGCAGAAGCCACATATTTTTTTTGATTTATCTTACTTGTCACAAAAATATGTATTTTTTAAATTATCACAAACCCAAGTTATTAACTTCAATAAGTTAAGATCTATTCTTCAATATAATGGACCATCTTTTTTTCTTAAGAATGAAATAAAGGATTTTTTTGGAACACAAGGAATATTTGATTCCAAAGTAAGACATAACAAACTTTCAAATTATGAAAAGAATCCATGGAAAAACTGGTTAAGAAGTCATTATCAATATGATTTATCTCAGATTACATGGTCTACATTAGTCCCACAAAAATGGCGAAATCAAATAAATCAATGCCATATGTCTCAAATGTCTCAAAATGATGATTTAAAGAAAAGGTATTCCTATGAAAAAGACCCATTATTGGATTACAAAAAAAAACAAAATTGGAAAGTATATTTATTACCAAATAAAGAGGAGAATTTTCAAAAAAACTATAGATATGATCTTTTCTCATATAAATATATGAATTCTGAAACTAAGAATAAGTCTGATATTTATAGATCATCATTAGAAACAATAAAGAAGCAAGAAAATTCCACCAAAAATAAAGAAACTTTTTTTAACATACTCAATAATATTCCTATCAAGAATTATCTAGAAAAAAGTGATATTATATATATGGAAAAAAATACAGATAGAAAATATTTGGGTTGGAAATTTAATACAAATATTCAGGTTGAACCTAATAAGGACCAAATAACGGAGAATTCTCATAATAATGGTCTTTTTTATCTTCCAATTAAATCAAATTCCGAAATCAATTATAAAAAGGTCTTTTTTGATTGGATGGGGGTGTCTTTTGATTGGATGGGAATGAATGAAAAATTCTTAATCTTAAATCACCTCATATCGAATCCGAAAGTTTTTTTATTTCCAGAGTTTTTAATACTTTATCATAAATATAAAGAGAAACCTTGGTTTATCCCAAGCAACTTACTTCTTTTTAATTTGAATATCAATCCAAATTTTAGTGAAAATCCAAATATCAAAGGAAAACAAGAGGCGAATGAATATTTTTTAAATTTTAGACCATCAAATTCAAAACAATATTTTGAATTAAAGAATCAAAACAATATTGAAGAATATTTTTTAGAATCGATCGAAAAACTAAAAGTATTGCTTAAAGGAGATTTTCCTTTTCAATTAAGATGGACTGGACGTTTGAATCAATTGAATCAAAAAATGATGAATAATATCCAGATATATGGTCTCCTGCTTAGCCTCATAAATGTAAGAAAAATTACTATATCCTATATTCAAAGGAAAGAAATGAATCTGGATATAATGAGAAGGCGTTTAAATCTTACACAATTAACGAAAAAGGGAATATTAATTATGGAACCTACCCGTCTATCTGTAAAAAATGACGGACAGTTTTTTATGTATCAAATCATAGGTATTTCATTGGTTCATAAAAGTAAGCACCAAAGTAATCAAAGATACCGAAACCCCAAAAATGTTGCTAAGAATAATTTTGATGAATCCATTCCAAGACATAAAAGGAAAACTCTAAATAAAGACAAAAATAATTATGATTTGCTTGTTCCTGAAAAAATTTTATCATCTAGACGTCGTAGAGAATTGCGAATTCTAATTTCTTTCAATTTGAATTTAAAGAATCAGAATGGTGCGCATAGAAATAAAACATTTTCCAAGGAGAACAAGATAAAAAATTGGAGTCAATTTTTGGATGAAAGTAAAAATTTCGACCGAAAAAAAAATGAATTAATTAAATTCAAGTTATTTTTTTGGCCTAATTATCGATTAGAAGATTTAGCTTGTATGAATCGCTATTGGTTTGATACCAATAATGGGAGCCGCTTGAGTATGTTAAGGATATATATGTACCCCTGATTTAAATTTTTGAGTTTTCTATATATTATGTTGTTCTATCAATCAGATTTTTCATTTTTGTTTTTCTGTCCGTGATCTGTAAATATCCATGTTATATGCAAACAACCCGATGCTCATATGCGCTGTCTTACATCCCCCTCTAGGATAAGTAAATGGCGTAAAAATTAAAGCTATAAATTAATCAACAGAATCTTCGTACTAAACGATTTGGTATCCTCTTTTTGTATGACTATACAAATGAACTCCAAAAAAGGATTCATTAATGTTCATTGAAAAAAACAGGAATCTATAAAAAATTTTTGATTATTGTGTATACTACATTAAAATTTCTTACATTATTATTACTATTATTACTGATCCAATAAAATAACTATCTGTAAAAAGGGGAGTGTGAAATTCTTTTATGGTAAAAAATTCATTTATTTCAATTATTTTGCAAGAACAAGAAGAAAACAAAGAAAATAGCGGATCCGTTGAATTTCAAGTAGTAAGTTTCACCAACAAGATACGGAGACTTACCTCACATTTGGAATTACACAAAAAAGACTATTTATCTCAGAGAGGTCTGCGGAAAATTCTGGGAAAACGTCAACGGCTGCTGGCTTATTTGTCAAAAAAAAACAGAGCACGTTATAAAGAATTAATAGGACAGTTGGATATTCGAGAGAGAAAAACTCGTTAATTTGAAGAGTTAGTTTGAATTATTCGCTTAAAGTTTGATGAACTTCTTTTCGCTTTCAGCAATTCATGGAAGAATGAATCAGGAAAAACCTATGACTGTACCAGCTACAAGAAAAGACCTCATGATAGTCAATATGGGACCTCACCACCCATCAATGCATGGTGTTCTTCGACTCATTGTTACTCTAGATGGTGAAGATGTTATTGACTGTGAACCAATATTGGGTTATTTACACAGAGGTATGGAAAAAATTGCGGAAAATCGAACAATTATACAATATTTGCCTTATGTAACACTGTTGGGATTATTTAGCTACTATGTTCACAGAAGCAATAACTGTAAATGCACCAGAGCAATTAGGGAATATTCAAGTCCCTAAAAGGGCCAGTTATATCAGAGTCATTATGTTGGAGTTAAGTCGTATAGCTTCACATTTGTTATGGCTTGGCCCTTTTATGGCAGATATTGGGGCACAGACTCCTTTCTTCTATATTTTTCGAGAAAGAGAATTGATATATGACCTATTCGAAGCTGCCACCGGTATGCGAATGATGCACAATTTTTTTCGTATTGGAGGAGTCGCTGCTGATTTACCTCATGGCTGGATAGATAAATGTTTGGATTTTTGCGATTACTTTTTAACAGGAATTGCCGAATATCAAAAGCTTATTACACGGAATCCCATTTTTTTAGAACGAGTTGAAGGAGTAGGCATTATTGGTGGAGAGGAAGCAATAAATTGGGGTTTGTCGGGACCTATGCTACGAGCTTCCGGAATACAATGGGATCTTCGTAAAGTTGATCATTATGAGTGTTACGACGAATTTGATTGGGAAGTCCAATGGCAAAAAGAGGGGGATTCATTAGCTCGTTATTTAGTACGAATCAGTGAAATGACGGAATCCATAAAAATTATTCAACAGGCGCTAGAAGGAATTCCGGGAGGGCCCTATGAAAATTTAGAAATACGCCGTTTTGATAGAGCAAAAGATACTGTATGGAATGACTTTGATTATCGATTCATTAGTAAAAAACCTTCTCCGACTTTTGAATTGTCGAAGCAAGAACTTTATGTGAGAGTTGAAGCACCAAAGGGAGAATTGGGAATTTTTCTGATAGGAGATAAGGGTGTTTTTCCTTGGCGATATAAAATTAGACCGCCAGGATTTATTAATTTGCAAATTCTTCCTCAGTTAGTTAAAAGGATGAAATTGGCTGATATTATGACGATACTAGGTAGTATAGATATCATTATGGGAGAAGTTGATCGTTAAAATGATAATGGATACAACAGAAGTACAAGCTATCAATTCTTTTTCTAGATTGGAATCCTTAAAAGAGGTCTATGGGATCATATGGATGCTTATCCCTATTTTTACTCCTGTATTAGGAATCACAATAGGTGTACTAGTAATTGTTTGGTTAGAAAGAGAAATATCTGCAGGTATACAACAACGTATTGGTCCTGAATACGCAGGACCTTTGGGAATTCTTCAAGCTCTAGCAGATGGTACCAAATTACTTTTCAAAGAGAATCTTCTTCCATCTAGAGGAGATACTCGTTTATTCAGTATTGGACCGTCTATAGCAGTAATATCCGTTTTATTAAGTTATTTAGTAATTCCTTTTGGGGATCATCTTGTTTTAGCCGATCTCAGTATCGGTGTTTTTTTATGGATTGCTATTTCAAGTATAGCTCCTGTCGGCCTTCTTATGTCAGGATATGGCTCCAATAATAAATATTCTTTTTTAGGTGGTCTACGAGCTGCTGCTCAATCAATTAGTTATGAAATACCATTAACTCTATGTGTGTTATCAATATCTCTACGTGTGATTCGTTAAGACATAAATTTGACCCTACTTTTTCTTTCTAGGAAGGAAATGTCATGAGTTGAATATATATTTTCGTTTTTTATTCATTATTCGGGGGTTGATGAAGGAAACCAGATAGTTATATGAGTGAAAGAAACGGCTTATAAATTTGCAGTAAAAGATTGAATCTCATTTCCTATGTACAAGAGTTAATAAAAGTAAACATTAAGTATTAGAGACTGTTTACCCCAAGATTGATTGATTAATCATGATGACTTGAAGCGGGTTCAAAAGATCTACTTTATGAGGTTTTTACTATCTATTAGCATATGTATTACCCAAAAGTGGATTGATAAAAATAAGTGGATAGCTAGGAACACTAAGGTACACAAAGGATTCGTAATAGAGATTATGTAAGTGTATTCTGTGTATAAAAAGAATTATAATTGGGGCTTTAAATTGGTAGAAATGATCAAGGAGTACTTCCCACGATTCCGATCCAGAGTATACTTCTATTCACCGATTAAGTAAATAACTATCAAGAACGAAGTAATCCTTTAACTTTGTTTAAGGTCCCCTTTTTTTGAGAAAGGAGAATAGGAACGAAAAAAATCGAAAGACTGAATGCGCTAAAAAAAAAAATATCTTTTTTTCTTTCTCTATATAGAGATAGAATTCTTGTCATGATTCATGAACTAATGCAAGGTCTAATTGGATTTCGTAATTGAAAACGTTAGGTTGAAATATCTATAGATATTGTTACAAGAAAGATTTTATTCAAGGATTAAGTTATTACTCAACAAAGATTAAATTATTAAAAGAGAAGATGAATTCAGAAGCACTTTATTTTATTATAGTATAAATTTATTTTATTATAGTATAAATAAATATAGCAGACAGAATTCCAGTGTCTAATGGGGACCTTACAATAGATTTCATTTTATCTCTATTTATCCTACAAACATATCAAGAAAAATAAATAAGGACGGGTCCTTAGATTTATTTGTGACCTTTGAGGAGCCGTATGAGGTGAAAATCTCATGTACGGTTCTGCAATAGGGGTGGGAACAGTGATGTTATCATCCACTATGATTATCTAACAGTTCAAGTACCGTTGATATAGTGGAAGCGCAGTCAAAATATGGTTTTTGGGGATGGAATTTGTGGCGTCAACCTATAGGATTTCTAGTTTTTCTAATTTCTTCCCTAGCAGAGTGTGAACGATTACCTTTTGATTTACCAGAAGCAGAAGAAGAATTAGTAGCAGGTTATCAAACCGAATATTCCGGTATCAAATTTGGTTTATTTTACGTTGCTTCATATTTAAATCTACTAGTTTCTTCATTATTCGTAACAGTTCTTTACTTGGGGGGTTGGAATCTTTCTATTCCATACATATTTGTTCCCGAGCTTTTTGAAATTACTAAAAGGGGTAGAGTCTTTGGAACAATAATTGGTATCTTTATTACATTAGCTAAAACTTATTTGTTCTTGTTCATTCCTATCGCAACAAGATGGACTTTACCGAGGCTGAGAATGGACCAATTATTAAATCTTGGATGGAAATTTCTTTTACCTATTTCTCTAGGTAATCTATTATTAACAACTTCTTCCCAACTTCTTTCACTGTAAAAATACTTCTATATTCATGACTTGTCCCAAACAAGAGAAAGAAACAAGTATCCTATTTTTTATAGATATTCACGATATGTTCCCTATGGTAACTGAGTTCATGAATTATGGCCAACAAACAGTACGAGCCGCAAGGTATATTGGTCAAGGTTTTATGATTACCTTATCACACGCGAATCGTTTACCTGTAACTATTCAATACCCCTATGAAAAATTGATTACATCCGAGCGTTTCCGCGGCCGAATCCACTTTGAATTTGATAAATGCATTGCTTGTGAAGTATGTGTTCGCGTATGTCCTATAGATCTGCCCGTTGTTGATTGGAAATTGGAAACTGATATTAGAAAGAAACGATTGCTTAATTACAGTATTGATTTTGGAGTATGTATATTTTGTGGTAATTGCGTTGAGTATTGTCCAACAAATTGTTTATCAATGACTGAAGAATATGAACTTTCTACTTATGATCGTCACGAATTGAATTATAATCAAATTGCTTTGGGTCGGTTACCAATGTCAGTAATTGACGATTACACAATTCGAACAATTTTAAATTTGCCTGAAATAAAAACTTAATAACTCATTTTGATCTAAAAGAATGAGGCTTTTTATTTGGTGAATAACTAGAATTTTATTAATATATTCATAATTATATTGATTATATTGATTAGGAGACGAGAATCATGTTTTAATTTATATTAAATTTCTATGACTATATTGAGGATTTGCAAATATATAGATTTAAATTACTCTTTCGAGAGATTAGGCCAATAACTATATCTACATCAATCCATATCCATGAAAATGGAATTTTTAATTTAATAATAATTAAGAACTATTATAAAAAAGTAGATTTCCCTCTTTTTTCCTGACCGGGTGTCAATAAAGTTATGAAAGATTTTGATTTATTTATCTCTTATTTTATATATAATGGATTTACCTGGACTAATACATGATTTTCTTTTAGTCTTTCTGGGATTGGGTCTTATATTAGGGGGTCTGGGAGTAGTATTACTTCCCAATCCCATTTATTCTGCCTTTTCATTGGGATTTGTTTTTGTTTGTATATCTTTATTCTATATTCTATCAAACTCGCATTTTGTAGCTGCCGCGCAGCTCCTTATTTACGTAGGAGCCATAAATGTTTTAATCATTTTTGCTGTGATGTTCATAAATGGTTCAGAATATTCCAAAGATTTCCGCCTTTGGACCGTGGGAGATGGAGTAACTTCCGTGGTCTGCACAAGTATTTTTTTTTCACTAATTACTACTATTCCAGATACGTCATGGTACGGGATTATTTGGACTACAAAAGCAAGCCAGATTATAGAGCAAGATCTGATAAGTAATAGTCAACAAATTGGGATTCATTTATCAACAGATTTTTTTATTCCGTTTGAATTTATTTCACTAATTCTTTTAGTTGCGTTAATCGGCGCAATTGCTGTAGCTCGTCAATAATAACTCTTTAGAACCGGAAAACCCTTGTTATGAGCTATCAGATGCATTTCCTTTTTCTATTTGACTTTGGATATAAAAGAGAAAGTCTTTATTAGTTTGATCTATTCCCAATATATTCCTTTATTTCATTATTCTAGTCAATCCAATTGGTTAAATTGTTGTTCATATTGAAATGAATCGAGATTGATGAGGAGTTGGTTAATGATGCTCGAACATGTACTTGTTTTGAGTGCCTATTTATTTTCTGTCGGTCTATATGGATTGATTACAAGTAGAAATATGGTTAGGGCTCTTATGTGTCTTGAACTTATATTAAATGCGGTTAATCTCAATTTTGTAACATTTTCTGATTTTTTTGATAGTCGTCAATTAAAAGGAGCAATTTTTTCTATTTTTGTTATAGCTATTGCAGCTGCTGAAGCCGCTATTGGACTCGCCATTGTTTCATCAATTTATCGTAACAGAAAATCAACTCGTATAAATCAATCTAATTTGTTGAATAAGTAATATTATCCTATTAAAATAAAATTAGAATTTTCATAAATCAATTAAAATTAGCATGTGTGCCACGTAAGGTATGATCATGTTATCACAAAGATAAGAAATCAAAGTAGTTTGGCACTGTCAATCCAGAAAAAACCGGGTAACTCATCGATTCATCTAGTATTAGTATTTAAATATATAATTCATTTATCAATTTACTAGATTGAAACTTTATCACGTTCAAAAATATCGATCCAATGTCGCATTCAGTAAAGATTTATGATACATGTATTGGGTGTACTCAATGTGTCCGAGCCTGTCCTACGGATGTATTAGAAATGATACCTTGGGACGGATGTAAAGCCAAACAAATAGCTTCCGCTCCAAGAACAGAGGATTGTGTCGGCTGTAAGAGATGCGAATCCGCCTGCCCAACGGATTTCTTGAGTGTTCGGGTTTATTTATGGCATGAAACAACCCGCAGTATGGGTATAGCTTATTAATACGTTACAGAAACCTCTCCTTGAGTCCATTTTTTTTTACCGCCAAAACATGTGCCCAAAAATAAGATATTTTTGGGCACATGTTTTTCTGGTCCAAGCGTATCTTGTCTTTACCACGAACAAATTTCCTTGGTTAACAATAATTGTAGTTTTACCAATATTTGCGGGTTCCTTAATTTTCTTTCTTCCCCATAAAGGAAATAGGGTAATTAGGTGGTATACTATATGTATATGCATGTTAGAACTTCTTCTAACAACCTATGTATTCTGTTATCATTTCCAATTGGACGATCCATTAATCCAACTAGTAGACGACTATAAATGGATCAATTTTTTTGATTTCCGTTGGAAATTAGGAATAGATGGACTGTCTATAGGACCCGTTTTATTAACAGGATTTATCACTACTTTAGCTACCTTAGCGGCCTGGCCTGTTACTCGGGATTCTCGATTATTCCATTTCTTGATGTTAGCAATGTACAGCGGTCAAATAGGATCATTTTCTTCTCGGGACCTTTTACTTTTTTTTATCATGTGGGAATTAGAATTAATTCCGGTTTATCTACTTCTATCCATGTGGGGAGGAAAGAAACGTCTCTATTCAGCCACAAAATTTATTTTGTACACGGCGGGGGGTTCCATTTTTCTCTTAATGGGAGTTCTGGGTATCGGTTTATATGGTTCTAATGAACCAACATTAAATTTTGAAACATCAGTTAATCAGTCGTATCCTGTGGCTTTGGAAATAATATTCTATATTGGATTTTTTATCGCTTTTGCTGTCAAATTACCGATTCTACCCCTACATACATGGTTACCAGATACCCACGGAGAGGCACATTACAGTACTTGTATGCTTCTAGCCGGAATTTTATTAAAAATGGGAGCGTATGGATTGATTCGGATTAATATGGAATTATTACCACACGCTCATTCTATATTTTCTCCTTGGTTGATGATAGTAGGTACAATACAAATAATCTATGCAGCTTCAACATCTCCCGGCCAACGTAATTTAAAAAAAAGAATAGCCTATTCCTCGGTATCTCATATGGGTTTTATACTTATAGGAATTGCTTCTATAACCGATACGGGACTCAATGGAGCTATTTTACAAATAATCTCTCATGGATTTATTGGTGCTGCACTTTTTTTCTTGGCAGGAACGAGTTATGATAGAATACGTCTTGTTTATCTCGATGAAATGGGCGGAGTAGCTATCCCCATGCCAAAAATATTTACGATGTTCAGTAGCTTTTCCATGGCTTCCCTTGCATTACCGGGTATGAGTGGTTTTGTTGCAGAAGTTATAGTCTTTTTAGGAATAATTACTAGCCAAAAATATCTTTTAATGCCCAAAATTGCCATCACTTTTGTAATGGCAATTGGAATGATATTAACTCCTATTTATTTATTATCTATGTCACGCCAGATGTTCTATGGATACAAGTTATTTAATACTCCAAACTCTTATGTTTTTGATTCTGGACCGCGCGAGTTATTTGTTTCCATCTCCATTTTTCTACCTGTAATAGGTATTGGTATGTATCCCGATTTTGTTCTTTCACTATCAGTTGACAAGGTTGAAGGTATTCTATCTAATTATTTTTATAGATAGTTTTTTTAAAGAAAAAATAAAAGTATTTTTATTTTCTTAAATTTTAAATAAAGTAAAAACAAAATATGAATTTGAATTTTCGCCCAATCCGCTTGGTCTTTGCGAGAACCGCGTGAATCACTACACTACTTGATTCACATGGTTCTCGCCGGTTGACGCAATTTTATATATACCGTATTCTGTTTGTAACTTTTCTTTAGTTTAACTAGAGGTTAACGTAAATGCACCATAACTATGTAGCCCTATTCCTAATAGATTGACCCCAAAATAGCATATCCAAATTATAAGAAAACCTATAGTCGCCACAATTGCGGAATTTGTCCCCTGCAAATTTTTATTTGTTCGAGTATGCAAATAAATTGCGAATACGATCCAAGTAATAAACGCCCAAGTTTCCTTTGGATCCCAACTCCAATATGATCCCCACGCTTCATTAGCCCATACTGCTCCTGAAAGAATACCTATGGTTAAAAAGATGAATCCTAGGCTAATCACACGATAACTCCAATAATCTAATTGTTGAATCAATTGGGCCTTGTAATAATTATTAACAGGAAAAAAATATTTTTTTTGAAAAATATTGTTTCTTTCATTCTTGTATTGGATTTCACCAAAAGAAAATGACCCGTTTAATTTTAATAAATTATTACTTTTAGAACTATAAAAAAGTTTTCTAAATGTAATGACTAGAAGTGCTACTGATAATAATGATCCACAAAGAAGAGCCGCATAGCTCAATATCATCATACTTACGTGCATTATTAACCATTCCGATTGTAGAGCAGGTACTAATATTGTGGGTTTATGTATTTCATTTAAAAGACCCGATGTAGCAAAGCCTTGGGTAAAAATAGTACTTGAGGCAGTTATTGTTGTTAAATAATTTTTTCTTATTTTGAAATAAGGATAAGGAACTATATGAATAAGGGAGAAACTCCATGAAAGAAAAATTAAGGATTCGTATAAATCACTTAGTGGAAAATGGCCCGAATAAATCCAACGAGTTATTAACAATCCTGTTAGACATAAAAAAGTAGCTATCATCCCCTTTTCTGAGGAATAATATGGTTTTCTAATTTGATTGCCCAATAAGCTTATCAAATGAATTGTAATTACAATTGAAACAATAGAAAAGGAAATATGAGTTAATATATGCTCTAAAGTTGAAAATATCATAAAAATGAAAAAACGGGGGATCCCCCCGTATTAATTAAGAAATAGAAATTGGGAATTTAATTTAATTTTATTATAGGATCTATTTGATATCTTTTAGAAGATGGCATGCCGCCACTCGGACTCGAACCGAGATGCTCTAGCACTGCTTCCTAAGAGCAGCGTGTCTACCGATTTCACCATAGCGGCTTGCTCGAACTCATAATACCTATTTATATTCAATCGTCGAGATTGAACAAGTCAATTCACTCAATTTTAGTAAAGATATAAAAAAAAAAGAGTTCAAAAAAGTCAATTTAAAGGTTCAGTAGTTTCTTTAAGGTGTCTGGTTTTAGGGCTTTGACGTAGTTTAGCCGATTCTAAAATACGACTCTTGCAACGATAGAATTCTTCGATAGACTCAAAAACTTTTTTCTTTTATTGTCATTATTTCTGGTTTATCTGATTTAATAAATTCAATTTGAAACACAAACTAAATTTTATCAATGAATCTAAAATATGTCTATTTTGGATTACTCCAAATTGCCACTTGCACATATAATAATATCTCAACAATTAAGTTCTTTTATTGGATTTTTCATTGGGCTGAAAATTGGATATATATGGAAAATAAATTAAATATAGTATATATAATAAATTAAGAAGTCAGAAAGTTATCCAAAAATCTTTAACACGGAATGGATTAGTTTGAACAATTAATTAATTTGAACTAAAAATATTCTATCTGCCCTTCCTGATAAATATAAAATTTTTTCATTATTTATTCTTTTAAAAGTCGATGGGGAAAAGAAGACTCCCCACCACCAAAATCTGAATGAAAATATACTAAAAAAAATCAAATAAAAAATCTTATATATATTTATTTTTTATTTTTAGAATTTAGAAAGAAGAATACTTCTTCTTTTTATAAGATTAAGAGTCTATTTCATATTGATTAGAATAGGAACTGCCAATTGTTAATTTTATATTAACTTTAATATTAAATTAACAAATTACTGAGATATTAATTACTGATCCAATTTTTTTAGTCAAATCCATTCCAAATTATTCCAATATTTTAGGACTTATTTGTTTGTCGTACAAAAAAACTTTTTGAATTCCCGGTAGAAAGAGATTTCCCTAATGACAAAGCTTTTAATGCCGCCCAATATCCTTTCCTTTTCCAAATATTTTTACGAATACGCTTTTTTGATATCGAAGTACGTTTTTTTGGAACTGCCATTTAAAAAAGAAGAAGTTAGTCATTGTTATAGTTGGATGTGAAAGACATCTATTGTTCAAAACGAATTATTATTTCTTATCTTATATTCATTATCTATTTTTTTTTTCTAAAAGATTCTCTTCATAGAAATCTAGATACGTCAAAGATCCGTGAAAATAAAAAATGACTCGAAATAACAAAATTTTGATTCCATACACTCTTTGTAAAACCAAAAATTTTTGGTTTTGAACTCTTAGTTCTCGTTATTTATATCTCATCTGCTATGGGATAGAAATCAAAAGAAATAAAGAACCTAAAATACCTTTATTTTAGTCATTCTATATTTTATTTACATGTAATAAAATACCTTGTAAACTTTTGCCTAATAAATTGAGTCTTTTTTTAGTAAAACTTGAAAAAAAAAAATACACCTAAACTTTAAAACTCGAATGATACTAGTAAAAAATCTGTTAAAGGGTATGTAGTTTGATAAAAAAGGATCTCAGTCATTTTTTATCCTTGCTCGATAAAAAGTTCATTTTAGAGGTATAATCTTATAAACTTTCCAAATATTCCTAATAAATTGTTTTGATTGAAATGGAAAACAATAAATCCCATAATGAATTAGTTAATGAGTTTAAATAAACTAACTAAAATCAAGAGGTTTTATTTCATTAGACCAACGACCTTAGTTAATCCTCTAATTCATATTAGCATCAAGTACTCTTTTTAGCCTAAAATTTTATACTTGCTGTATGAATATTAATAATATTTTTTATTTTCCTACTTTCCTATTATAAGTATTCGTTTTTATATGTCACTTGGTTATATCATTTGACCAATTGTAACTTCTTGTTTTGCATATTTGAACAATTTTGAAAAGACTCAGAATAAATACTAATATAAATATAAATTATTAAATAAGTTAGTGCATATCTTTATTTTTTATTTACTTTTTCGAAAGAGCTAAGATCCGGTGAATCGGAAACAATTAATTAAGAAAAAAAAACTTTTTTTATGGAACAGACATATCAATATGCGTGGATAATACCTTTTCTTCCACTTCCAGTTCCTATGTTAATAGGGTTGGGACTTCTTATTTTTCCGACGGCAACAAAAAGTCTTCGTCGTATGTGGGCTTTTCAGAGCGTTTTATTGTTAAGTATAGTCATGATTTTTTCCATAAATCTGTCTATTCAGCAAATAAATAGCAGTTCTGTCTATCAATATGTATGGTCTTGGATTATCAATAATGATTTTTCTTTAGAATTTGGATACTTGATTGATCCACTTACTTCTATTATGTCAATATTAATCACTACTGTTGGAATTTTAGTTCTTATTTATAGTGATAATTATATGTCTCATGATCACGGGTATTTGAGATTTTTTGCTTATATGAGTTTTTTCAGTACTTCCATGTTGGGATTAGTTACTAGTTCAAATTTGATACAAATTTATATTTTTTGGGAATTAGTTGGAATGTGTTCGTATCTATTAATAGGATTTTGGTTCACACGACCTGTTGCAGCAAAGGCTTGTCAAAAAGCGTTTGTAACTAATCGTGTTGGCGATTTTGGTTTATTATTAGGCATTTTAGGGTTTTATTGGGTAACGGGGAGTTTCGAATTTCGTGATTTATTCCAAATATTTAATAACTTGATTTCTAATAATGAGGTCAATTTTTTATTTGTTACTTTGTGCGCTGTTCTATTATTTGCCGGTGCTATTGCTAAATCTGCACAATTTCCCCTTCATGTATGGTTACCTGATGCAATGGAAGGGCCGACTCCTATTTCAGCTCTTATACATGCTGCTACGATGGTAGCAGCGGGAATATTTCTTGTAGCTCGACTTATGCCTCTTTTCATAGTCATACCCCACATAATGAATTTTATCTCTTTGATAGGGATAATAACGGTTTTTTTAGGAGCTACTTTAGCTCTTGCTCAAAAAGACATTAAGAGGGGTTTAGCCTATTCCACAATGTCTCAATTGGGTTATATGATGTTAGCTTTAGGTATGGGGTCTTATCGCAGTGCCTTATTTCATTTGATTACTCATGCTTATTCAAAAGCGTTATTGTTCTTAGGGTCGGGATCCGTTATTCATTCAATGGAAACTCTTGTTGGATATTGTCCAAAAAAAAGTCAGAATATGGTCCTTATGGGGGGTTTAACAAAACATGTACCAATTACTAAAAATTCTTTTTTATTAGGTACACTTTCTCTTTGTGGTATTCCACCTCTTGCTTGTTTTTGGTCCAAAGATGAAATTCTTAATGATAGTTGGTTGTATTCACCTATTTTTGCAATAATAGCTTGGTCTACCGCGGGATTAACCGCATTTTATATGTGTCGGATCTATTTACTTACTTTTGAAGGACATTTAAACGTTCATTTTCAAAATTACAGTGGAAAAAGGAATACCCCCTTGTATTCAATATCTCTATGGGGTAAAGAGGGTTCAAAAATAAGTAACAAAAACTTTCGTTTGGTAACTTTATTAAAAATGAACAAGAGTGGCCGTCCTTCCTTTTTTTCAAATAAAGTAGATCAAATTGATGACAATGTAAGAAATCTGATCCAACCTTTTCTTTCGATTCCTAATTTAGGCAATACCAAGAC
>JARVZY010006660.1:0-25720 GCA_030686995.1 Artemisia argyi | reverse complement strand
AGCATGAAATTTTAAAAATTATGGTGAAATCGATTTTTTCTAAAAGTTTGTCGTTTAAAAGATATGCGCGTTTGAAAATTGAGGTGGAAAAGTAAAAAACAAGTAAAATTCCGATTTTGCCCCTAAACGGATATTTTAAGTAAAATAGATTGAGGACACGTGTCGCTTGCTGGTTACTTTTTATAATTTTTAAAATGTGCTCTCTTTCTAATTGATCCGGTACCTATAAGAATGTTGTATTAAACATGGGAAAAATCTTATGTGATATTTTATTGTAATCATAGGAGACCTTATTTAATTAATACAAGTGAACTTTCATTCTGAGCATTATCCAGGTGAGTTTTCATGTGCTTTTAAATTGGGTTTCACTTTTTATTGAAAAGATACTATCATGCATACTTGTTTAAATGATCATAATTTGCTACATGTTTTAGATGTTTAACTATATACGAAAGTTGTGAAATTTGATATATTCATATAAAGTGGTGTTATTAAATGTATATGTAGTATCGTGAATATGTTGAACCGTTAGAATAATGATAAACATTACACGGTAAGAGCAAACAAGGTCGGGTTTGCCACATTAAAAGAGAGATATTGAAAGAGCAAACAAGGTCGGGTTTGCCACATAAAAACGAGGAAATATTGTAAGAGCAAACAAGGTCGGGTTTGCCATATAAAAAGAGGAAATAGTGTAAGAGCAAACAAGGTCGGGTTTGCCATATAAAAAGTGAAAATACTGTAAGAGCAAACAAGGTCGGGTTTGCCATGAAAAGTGGGTTACGTTATTAATAAAGAATATTTTTGGGAATATGAATCGTTGGAACCATTGAACCGAACGGGTGTATGTTGAATAGTTCAAACCATTGAATCGAACAAAAACATGAATAGTTGGTATATTTAGTATCGTGATATAAGTTGAATCATTGATTTATATAAATTTGTTGATATTTTGAATTGAATAAGAATAGGTGATAATTAAATAGTCCTTATATGGTATTTGAATAAATTGCATGATCGTTTTACAAGTTTGACATTATTGGAAAAATGTTTGATATTATATTAATTGTTAGTACGTGAAAACCATGAATTCTCACTAGGCCCTTGGCTGACCCAAAACTCTTTTAAAATTTTTGCAAGCCAGATAAGCCGCTTTAGGAATCAAGAGATTGATTGAGACCGGATAAGAGTAGACGCTTCCGCTGATATAAGGTAAGTAAGAGGGTTTAACGCTCCAAAATGGCGGGGTGTTACAGTTGGCATCAGAGACATAGGTTTACGTGAATTAGGTTTTAGGAACCTAGTCTTAAACCTAGATTAAGTATTTAAGTTGTGAAAATATTTGATATTTAGAAACTTCTAGGCTCATCAAAGATAAGGACTAATAATTGTATTTTGACATGAATTAGATGCCTTTATATAGATATATACAAAAATTGAAATGTTGTCTTAATATATATATATATATATATATATATATATATATATATATATATATATATATATATATATATATATATATATATATGTATATATGTATGTATGTATACTAATAGTTGAATATGTTGGCCTCTAAGATATCTTATGTATTTAAATTAAAATGCACAGTGAAATGGAAGGAAAGGGTGGTGGTGGTTCCAAGCTAAATACAACAAAGAACCAAGATGTGCCAGTCACCAAAGGGGAACTAAGTAATGAGATCATAAGGATTATGTCAGAACACATGCCCACTATTCTAGCTCAAAGTCAAGAAAACTTTAGGAAGGCAGAAGAAGCTAGGAAAGCTGCAGAAGAGGCTGAGAAAAAGAAAAAGGCAAATGAAGAGGCTGAGAGGAGGAGAAAAGAATTGGAGGATAAGATAGCTGCAGAAGAGCAAGAAAGGAAAAGAAAGGCTGAACAAGATAGGAAAAACGCAGAAAATGCTAAGAGACTAAGAAATGAAGAAGCTCAGAGAGACAGATGTAGCTACAAGTCTTTCTTAAATTGCAAACCGACTGAATTTCATGGAGATAACGACCCTATGATTGTAACCACCTGGTTAAAGGAGATAGAAGACATCTTTGATATTAGCGAATGCTCTCGTGGACAAAGGGTGAAGTATGCATCCCATTTGCTGAAAGGAAAAGAGCGACATTGGTGGAATATGATCAAGATCGCTCGTGGAAATGAATTTGTGAGCGCTATGAAATGGGAACAATTCGAAGAGCTGGTCATGGAAAATTATTGTCCCCAAGGATTGATGGATAAGCTTGAGGAGGAATTCTTGAAACTACAACAGAATGACATGACAGTTCCGAAATACACTGCAAAGTTTAATGAAAAGGCAAGATTTGCGAAATACCAGGTAGCTACTGAGGAAAGAAGAATCAAACGATACATATGGGGTTTACGAACAAGGATTAGGGGTCCAGTTCAACAAGCACGACCGGTAACTTTTCAAGAAGCAGTAGAGCTTGCTTTAATGGTAGAAAAAGAGAATAACCGACAGCTAGAGGAAGGAGGAGACAACAAAAGAAAGAGAGAGAATAGGGAGGATGACGTGAAAAAGATCAAAATCAGTGGTGGGAAAATAGAGAATGTTGGGGAGTATAAACTATGCACCATATGCAAGAAAACACACAAGGGGGAATGTTGGCATGACAATTGTCATAACTGCGGGAAGTCGGGGCACATGTCCAAAGAATGTAAAGCTGAATCGGTTTGTTTCAAATGTAAGAGTCCGGGGCATAAGATTGTTGATTGTCCTGAAAGGAAGCTTTTGGAGTACAAGGATACTCAACCACGAAAGACAATGGGAAGAGTTTTTCAGCTGACTGCTGGGAATGCTCGGGAAACTCCGCACAAGAAATAAGATAATAAAGAAGCATGTGACGTCTAGTAGTACCTTTTCGATTATTTTAGGATTATGCTTTTTGATGTGTTCAAATTATTAAGTTTGGGTGATTTTTAAGAAACCTTTAATTTATGTTGGCTACAAACATTTTTGGTAATATTTGAACTGCGTAATAAAGCTTAGATGTTGAATAAACATGATGTTATGATGAGGTATCCGTGTCTTCTTTAAGTTAAATTTTGAGGACAATTTTTTTTTTTAAGAGGGAAGAGTTGTAAAACCCGAAATTTTGTATAATGAAATTTGTGACTTCTTTAACTTTGAGGATTAAATGTAAATTAGATAAGTCTTTAAGGGTGGTTTTGCTGTATACCATAAAGTAGTATATGTTTCAAATTGGAACATACGTATTATAATTTTTGGTTATTTAGTTGTAGATAATAATTTGGGTACTGGACTATGAGTATTTGACGGTATTATTACGAGATTTGTGGCCCAAGTCAGTTTCTTAAATATCACCGGTATCACAACATAAAAACACGTACAAACAAGAAACCCTAAAATAAGAGGCGGCACATCAGCGCCACATCAGTTTAACCTTTTAACCTTAACTCACAAAAAAACCTCATGGTACCATAACGCACCTTAACTCACCTTCACCTCAATTATTTTCAATTTCAACCCCAAACTTTAACAAATACTTCATTTATTTAAAACTATAACATTAATTCTTAAACATATTACAATACAAAATTAAAAATGCTAATAATAATAATAATAATAATAATAATAATAATAATAATAATAATAATAATAATAATAATAATAATAATAAAATACAACGAAAAAAAAATTACAAAACATATGAAATTTAAAAACATAAAAATTACAAATACTTATTCATCGTCCTTGGAATCTTCTTCTTCATCTTGACGTTGAAGATGTTTTTGCTAAACATGTTTCATAAGATCTTGTTGGAGTTGAGTATACATATCTACGTCACATATTTCTCTATTTATGCGATGTTGTGCCTCACATCTGTCGACCCACCTGTCTCGGTTAAAACTTGGTGTCGGATCCACCCACATTTCCCTATACTCACGTAGTGCAAATTTTTAATCTTTTAAAATCATGTTATGCAAAATAATGCAAGTATACATTATTCTACGTAACTTGACAACTTCCAATGCACGTGCCAGTTGTTATATTATACCCCAACGTCCTGATAAAATGGGTTTGAATAAGTTCTTTTTTTTTTTTTTTTTTTTTTTTTTTTTTTTTTTTTTACATATAGCTGTTTGTAACGGTTACAAAAACGTTACGGGCCAAAGTGCAATTTTTTTTTTTTTATTTATTTTTTATTTATTTATTTTTTGGATCCAACGGACATATTAACGTTTTGGGGGGCAAAGTGCATTTTTTTTTAATTACACGCAGCTTTAACATTGCGTTATTTCCTTGCCGTGCTGCGTTAAATAAAAATGCCCTCAACCCCGGTAAGGCTTAACGTGGGTTAACATGTGAAAGTCATGGAATAACGCAGGGGTGAAAGGCATCTTACTGCCTGCTCTAAAAGTCTAAAACTAAAGCGTGCCAGCAATTTTCTTGGATGTGACGTTGGCTAAAGGATTTGCTAAATTATGTCAAGAGATAAACGGTGCCGAAATGATTGACCAAGCTTTAGTATATGTATTAGCTGTCGTCTTAGTTATATCATTATCAAATTAAGTCTTTCAAATTATAAATGGAACATATGCATTGTGGCATTACTGAAGTATCCTTTGATCTCAAATTAAGTTATTCATTGTTAACAAAAAAACGTAACATAATATATGTACATTTTATGTACTTTTAGTTAGCTGAAGTCCGATCCACCTTAAATGCCCCAAGACGAATGAACAAAAAGGTAAAATGAATAATTTGTAATTATGGATAGACGGTTAACATCAAACTACTAATGTTGCCTTTTAAAAACTGATAAACAACTAATATGGACAATGGTTTTAGATCAGAGAAATAAAGAATTATATTTTTAGGGCAAATCCCTGCTGTGAACTGCACACAGCTTCTCTGCTGTGGGGTATAAATCAGGGACCATTCTTGTACAATCCTAAATCAGAGAGGGCTGAGAAGTGAAGTCAGGGACCATGTTTTGCATACCACAGTAGGTAACTCCCTGCTGTAAACTGCAGGGATGTTATCCCCATATTTTTAAGATCAATAAAAGCAAAGTTTTATAATATGAATAAAAAGCAGGAATCATTCAACATGAGCTCGATCCGGACACGGTTTTGTGCATTCAAAATCAGGAAACTTAAAATTAGTAAACTATTATACGAAACAAAAACAAAGACTATTACACTCATAAAATACTATAAATACATAGCTTCATTGTGCTATTTCATCATCAACTTTATCTATTTGATAATTATACATTAGCCATGAAAACACCCTTTGTTGCTTATTTATTTTTTGCATCATTTCTTCTTTTATTTTGTCACCCGGTCATAGCCCAACCCTTCGACTACCCTACCGCTAATCTTTCCACAACATGGACTAACAACGTGTCTGCACCCCATTCAGTAAGCTTCACAGACGGCTCCACTGTCCGAGCGATCCTCCTCAGAGGATCATTCGGACCAAAGTTTGCCTGTGGCTTTTACTGCAATGGAACATGCACGTCTTACCTTTTTGCCATTTTTATAGTCCAAACCAATAGTGGATCTGGAATTGTGCAGCCCGCTATTGGTTTTCCTCAAGTTGTTTGGTCAGCTAACCGAGACCGTCCTGTGAAGCTTGGGGCAAAGCTTGAACTTGATGCATCTGGAGACTTGGTGCTTAAGGATGCTGATGGTAGTCATGTTTGGTCTACCAAAACTGCTGGAAAATCTGTTGCTGGCATGCAAATAACTGATACCGGAAATCTAGTGTTGTTTGATGCCAATAACGCGGTTGTTTGGCAATCTTATGATCACCAGACGGATAGTTTAGTACCCGGGCAAAAATTGGTTGAGGGACAAAGGCTGATTGCTAGTGTTTCGTCAACGAATTGGGGGAAAGGTCTGTATTCGCTTAAAGTAACGAAGAATGGTTTGGTTGGTTACGTTGAATCAAATCCACGTCGCTTTTATTACAGGTATCTGGTTAATGGGAGCGATAGAAGTAAAGAAAAAAGTTATGTTAGGTTTTTGAATGGGAGTTTGTCTTTGTTTATTCATACGTCTGAGCCAAGTCGTCCTGATGGTGTGATTCGTGTACCTTTTGCATCGTCGGCTCAATATATGAAACTAATGCCAGATGGGAGTTTGAAAGTGTTTGAATGGCTGTCGGGATGGAAAATGGTGGCTGATTTGTTGGGATCTCGTCGCTAATGGAAATTTAACGAGACTGTTTGGGACAACTTTGTTGCCTCGTCATGTAGAATAAATGGTTATTCTCTCACTGATAACTATATGTATTAATTTCTTGTACACATGTGTTACATCAAAATAATTTGAATAAGAAGAGGGATTTGTTGTATATGCATGCACTAATTGGTGTGGTTTGCGCGCTTACGTGAAGCCTTATAAACTAAGATGCACACGAATGTGCATTATAAATATTTCAAGTAGGGCTGTAAACGAACTGAAACGTTTAGTGAACATTTTATGAACTGTTCGGTAAAAAGTTCGTTTATGTTTGTTCGTTTATTAAATGAACGAACATGAACAATATTTTATGTTCGTTTAGTTAAATGAACGAACATGAATAAAAGTCTCGTTCGTTCATTTATGTTCGTGAACGTCCGATTAGACGTTCGTTAAAGTTCGTTTATGTTTATTTATCTATTTATGTTCATATGTCATATCTTTTAATTTTATAATTTTAAAAATTATTTTGTTTAAACAGAACAACACTTATAAAACAATATATTGTGAAGAATTCAATATATTTCCTCTTTTTGACAAAAAAATAACCAAAAAAAAAAGAAAATGAAAAATAAAAACGAGCAAGCAAATTTGCGGTTCAAACATGAGTTTTTTTTTTTTTTTTTTTTTTTTTTTTTTTTTTTTTTCGCGTTCAGATGCGGTCAAATTCAGACATTTACGCCTCAGATTCAGATTCAGATGTGCAATTCAGATTCATAGCCTCTTAAAAAACAAACACCACCTTAGTATCGGTGTGCGAGGCATGTGAATATGATGGAGAGAGATCAAAACTAAAACATTGTACAATCGTTACTAGAGCACCATTTTTGCTTCTAGCATAGCAAAATTCTGACCTAAGGATATACGTGAGCCACCACTAAATGGTAGATATGATGCTTGTCCCTTGGTTGCCTTTGACATACCTTCAAACATTCTTTTTGACAATGTTGTAAAAATCGTGAATCGGTAATGAGGCGGTCCGGGGCCGATTAGCGATTTTTTACCGATTAATCGGCCAATTTTCTTGACTCGGCCGATTAATCGGCCGATTTCCGTGGAATTCTCTCCAAGGTCCTGGGCCGATTACCGATTAATCGCCGATTAATCGGCCGATTTTTGCAACACTGCTTTTTGATAAAACTCATTCACATCTTCACGCCATATATATTTGTTAAAAACACAAAAACCTCATCCATCACCATCATGAAAACATATCAGATTCGCTAGATTCAAGTTTCACACTTAATTTGATTGTTTTATCCTCTAAACAGTTCATACTAGATAGAACGAATTTTTGTTTAAGGACGCTGCTAATCGCAGGCCTCAATCTGTTGTTGTAATCTTACGATTCTGTACAAAATAATTTGTATTACGTTTATAAATTTTCTAACAATCTTAAACAGAAATTTCGAAGATGGATCAAACGATTCAGAAACCGCATGTTGAAAAACCTGAAAAGTTCAAAAGGTCTGATTTTCTTCGTTGGCAACAGAAGATGTTGTCTTACTTTACAACGTTGCATGTGTTGAATGTTCTCACGGATCCTGAACCAATAGTTCCATATGTTGAAGGAAAAACTGTTCCTACTGAGGCAGAAGTGGCAGACTATGAAAGGGCCGCCGCACTCTGGAATCATAATGAATATAATTGCAGAAATTATCTTTTGAATGCTTTGGATGATTCATTGTATGATATTTATTCTACCTTTGTAAGTGCAAGGGACATATGGATTGTAGGATCTACCCTTGATAGATCTTGAGCCAATGGATCGATAGCTTACTAATGTAATCACCAGCAAGACTATATGGAAAATCTCTGTGAGCTTGTATCTATTGCGGAATATAAGTACAAACAGTGTGCTAAACACTTTGATCCTCTATGGATCATTTTATTATTCACTAAGAATGTTTTTGATACCTACATAATATAATGACCTTGGGTTCCTTTTATACTATAAGAAACCCTAACCTCTGTTACAAGAAACGAATATTCATTAAACTCTAGAAGATATTCTATATATATCTTATCCTAAAATAACAAACTCTTATCTACGGATTAACTATATGCGCAGAAACTATGTCATCAGCAGAATCCAGATCATCAGCAGAATCCATATAAGCTTCAGCCGAATTCTGTTAGCAGTATCCATCAGCAGTATCTATATGCTGACTTCAATAATTCCTTACAATCCTCCCCTAATCTTGAAGTTGACATGGTTAACTCCAAGATTCTTGATAGATCTTTAATTCCCAGAAGAAGAGGATTGAACATGAACTTCAGCAGCAAAGAATCTTTATCAGTAGCATATCTATGATCAGCAAGAACTTGAAACCTCCATTCTTGCAGCAACAAATGACAAAATGTACATCAAAACATAAGTTTCATACTATTCTCATCACTGCCAGGTGTGTTAACTCCTGTGAGAGGTGAATCATGGAAAATAATGGATTTAATGTGTCTTTACCAATAGCCATTACTACTGGAGTAGCCAAATGTTTCAGTTCACAAACTATGGTACACTGATAACCATATGATTTTTAGCAAATCATCAGCTATAAACGGATTTGAGATGTCTTTACCTGTAGCCGTTTGCTCAGGACTAGTCAATTATTTGGTTGATTAAATCACCTTGGTAAATTGAATACCAAATATGGTGTTCCACTGCCTTTACCACAAGCCATACACTTGTGGGCTAACCAATTATTTGGAATCCGAAAGGAAAAATCCATGGTCAATTGACAACCATCCAACTCTCAGCTGTTAAGCATGGGTGAGTTGAGAACCCAATAGTTTTTAGCAAACTATTACAGCTATCAACAGAATTGATTTGTCTTTATCAAAGCTCTACCCTTTGGACTAGCCAACTTTTTGATGGAATAGTCAACATCATGGTAAGTTGATAACCAGATAAGGTGTGGTGAATAACCAACACCAAAACCTGCATACAACAAACATAATACTATACAATTCTGTTAGTTAATTTTTTTTATTTATTATTTTTTTTTAAAGAAAGAAAATAAAGATACAAAAATATACAATACCATTACCCAATCACCTCAGAGAAGTCTCAAGATGAACACCATGCTGAGCCTCCAATTCCATTTTAACAAGAAGACTTCTTTTTATTGTGTTCAGCATGATGCATATCATTCCTAACCATATCAGGAGGAACAATTAATTTCACCTCCAGCATTTGCTTCATAACATCTATAGTGATTGGATATATCACATCTCCCCACATGTATAAGGTTTTACCAGTGGTAGTGAAGATCATATGAACATTAGGGAGAGGAAAATATTTCCAATAATCTACTACGTAATCCTTTTGATCCTTTCAAGCATGAAATCCCTTGCCCACATAAGTAGAAGAATCACACAACACATATAAATCTCCTACCAAAAACATACCAATTCCTTCAGGCTTATGAGATTTATAGTGATCTGTAACCCAGCCATACAATGAGATGATGTCCTGTCTATCCACCATGTGTAAAATTTCACTAAACAAAGTGAAATGCTTTGTAGAACCATCTTGTCTATGAAGCACATTGACCTGTCCTTGACCTACTGAAGACTCAATAAGCTCCAATCTAACTACTTTGTCCCAAACAACATGGTCTTCATCATCAGAATCAAACTCAATGAAAGTGCTATCTTCTGCTGGCATAGCAAGACCTTTAGGAGCCTTCCTCTTCTTTGCAACACTCTTCTTCCTAGTACGAGGAGTAGAAGGAGAAGAAGTATGTGTATCAGCAGAAGCCTCATCAGTAGTTTGAGGATCAGTAGGAACTGATTCTGAATCATCAGTAGGAACAGTCCTTGGGTTTTCAGAAGAAAGAGTCTGAGTAGTAGATGCATTAGAAGAATCAACAACAGGAACAGAAGTAGATGCACTAGTATCCTTAGGTGCAGAAGACTCTCCATTCTTATCAGCAGATGGCTTATCCAAAGTATCAGCAGGATCATCTACCTGAGTTAAGACTGAGGGAGAATGAATAGTACCCTTATCAGCAGTCAAAGACTTAGCAGAATCCTGAGGAATGTCAGCAGAATCATCAAGCCTTAATCTTTTAGCTGCAGTCTCACCCAAAAGTCTTCCATGCTTCTCCAATGGATCTTAAACATTGATGCCTAACTTATGAAGAATAGAAATAAGCTTGTCATATTCTGCAGATAACTTGAGGTCTGAAAAGCCCCAAACTGTCTTCCTAGTCGAACCTGAACCATACATAGCACAACCCTGGTTCTTGACAAAAGTTCTCATGTAGTCTTTGATTTGTGCTCTAGTCCATGGTTTGTCTCTCTTCTCCTTGGCTTTCCTCTCTGCCTCAGCTTTCTTCTTGAGTTTAGCAGCTTCAACCATCCTTTCAGCATAGTCATCATCATGAAATGCATCACCAAGTACAGACTTTGCCAAATCAGGATTAGAAGAAACTTGGGTAGCAAGATTAGCCCAATGCTCAGCAGTGAGATGTTTGGATATTTCATCCAACTCCATTTGTCTTTCAGCACGTAAAGTATGAGAAATTGGAGTCCCCATTTTGTCTAAATTAGCTTGTATCTTTCTAGCTAGGGCCTCAGATTCCTTCAGTTCTGCAGCCCTCTTAGCCTCAGCATCATATTCTTTAGCTTGCAACTGTGCTGCTACCTGCTCACTTAGCTCTTCATTGGCAAGTTCCTGTTTGGATTTCTTTCTTAAAGGAAGATCTTGTTCAACCACAACAGATTTTCCTTTATCCATTTGAGTGGAAGTAACATCAGCAGGAATAGAAGGCTGATCAGTAGAAACCTTTTCAATAGAAGCATCAAGACCATCAGTAGGTATATCTGCTGATTCATTAGTAGGAACCACTTTAGACATTGGATCAGCAGTTGTGTCTCTATTAGAAGGTTCTTGGACAAATGTCTCCTTTCTAGGAGAATCCACATATTCTTTACCAGCAACAAAGAATGTTTCTCCTGACTTAGTAGCACTTGCAGGGACCTTTTCAGCAGAAACACCACTCATATCAACATCAGCAGAATGGGAAGCATCAGTCTTTCTTGGATGTTCTGCCAAATAATTTCTCCTGACATAAGTCACCTTCTTAGCCTTGGGAGAGGATGTTGCAGCAGGTGGATCATTTTGTACAGCCATAGCATCAGCAGCATCATCCTGAGCACTCTCTAAAGTGGTGGTAGCAAGAAGATGAAGTCCTTCAAAGTTAATCTTATCAGATTGCTCAGTAACTTCTTCATCTAATGCAACCACAACACCTTTCCTTTTCTTTGTCTGAAGCGGAGTCTCTAATTTCTTTACCCTTTCACCAAGGTAACTACAACTTCTCCAAGAGTTCTCTTTGTCTGCTTAAGATCTTTTTCCAATGTATCCACCTTTTGCACATACCTGTTCAATAAAAGAGATAAGGAGGTGAGAGTAACAGGACCTTCAGCTCCACCTGCAGGGATATCTGAGGTATTGGGAGCATCATTAGTCCTGAAAGGAGAATTATAAAATCCTGCATCTAGATCCTCATATCCCTTGGAAGAAGGTCTCAATGGACTTGATATGGCAAGTCTTGTTATCTGTGGAGAGTGGACAGGTTGGTCAGGGCCAGAAACCTCAGGTGCCACATGCTCATGAGAAGCATCAACACCAGTTGAGGGTAGTGGTGTGGGAGGTCTAGGTGTGGATGGCCTTGGAGATGGTGGTGGTTGGGCATCAGCAGCAACTGATGCACTTGCATCAGGAGCAACTGAAGGACCCTCAGCAGAATCTATTGGTGCATTAGCATCAGCAGGTTCTTGACCACCAGCAGCTGCATTGCCAGCAGGCAACATAGCAGGTAGTAAAGGCCTATGGTCCCCATTATATTTTGTTTGCATAGAAGCAAATAATTTGCTAGACAACTTCTTTAAAGGCATATGGGTAGTGTCATTGGTCTGAATACCTAATATTATTTGAAGAAATCTAGGATACATTAAAAATTTAAGTTTACTATCCTTAACATTTTGAATCATTTCATCAAATATGTACTTAGAGAAATTAAAAGTTCTACCCTGAGATAAGCACACAATGGCAAGAGCAATAGATGTGGAGAATTGATCACAACCTCCAGACTTAGAGCTCATACACTGAAGGAGAGTGTGTGCCAGGAATCTCCATTTAGGGCAAAATTGATTTTTGTACCAGACTTTCCCATTTCCTGCATAGCCAACAGCCTGAAGACCCGCAAGAATCTCCTCCTTAGGTACCTCATGTTCACCACCTTCATCATCAAGCTGTAATTGAGCCCTAACCAAGGACTCTGTAACTACATATTCTTCCCCATCAATAGTAGCCACAATCTCTGTTGGTCCTTCTTCAACAGACCTCACTTGAGCCGTTTCCCAAAATTGTGTAACCAAGGATTCATATATAATGTCAGGGTATTGGGTTAAAGCAAAGTGAATCTTTGACCTTTGGAGAAACTCCATCATCTGAACATAATGAGCATCCCCTTTAGCACGATCTAAGAAAGCTTGTTTGTTGTGATCACCTTTGAATAAAAGTTCCGCCATTGAATGATAAGAGAGAGTGGGTTTTGGATGCTGAGAGGTTTTGAAATGGTTTTTGAGTTTATAAGGAGAAGGAATCAGTTATTTGTGAGTGGGATTTGCACGTCTAGGTTATTTGAAGTAAAATTCCAAACGTGGAGTGTAATTGGCAAGAATTGTGGAAACAATCTTTGACCAATATTTTACTTTAATAAAATCCCAAAATAAAACATAAAACTGACTCATCAGCAGAAACCAAGTCAATCAGCAGGAATCATATGGTCAATCAGCAGAAACCTACTTAATGTTGACTACGGTCAACCATTTCACCCATCAGCAGCAATGATATGGTCCAATCAGCATAAACACTCCATCAGAGGGAACCACTATTCAGTAAAAATCTCTTGTGTTAGTCAAACTTTCTTTCCCAATTAAGTTTCAACCGCCTTGCATTAACAGTCAATAACTTCTTCTAAACACGAGGCATTATTTGGCTTATAAATAGGGGTAAAAATCCCCAAATCGCACCAACCACATTTGCAATCCAAATCCCTAATTAGATACCATAACCCTACATTTAAAAGCAACCATGAAATCCAACCCAAGTGTCATCAATATTTCTTCTGACTCCTCTAATTCATCTGAATCATTGACATCTCCACCACCATTCCAGGTTCCAATCAAACCGAGAGGTCTCACAAAGGAACAAGCCAAGAAGAAGAAACATAATGTGGGTGCATCAAGCAGAGGCCCTAATCCTTCAAGGTCCTCAGAATCTTCGGAGGATCCCAGTCCTTGGATACCATATCAACCACCACCACGTGAACTCGTGTCACCCTTCATCTGTACCTCTTCCGATGAAGATGAAGATGATGGCCTGCACAATCCTCCCTCAACACCGGAGAGACCCCAATCCTCCCATCCACGACCATCATCAAGACCAAGAAGATTAAATCCTCCTCTGCCAAGGGCAAGAGAAGTAGTGATTGGGTTGCCTTGTCCCCAACAATATGAAACCTTCACCAGGAACAAGGGCAAGAACAAGGTTTCAGAGGTGATAGGGAAGGGAAAAGGGAAAGTAGAGTAGTGGTGTCAGGGTTGATAGGCTAGGTGTTTGGTTTATGATTGTTTTGCTTATGATAAGGCGAAAAGTATACCGCTTTTAAGGGGTCATTTAAGCCCGAATTTGTCATTTTAGGTACTTTTAAGGAGAAATCTGGAAAAGGAAGTATTTTGGACGTTTTTGGAGCATAAAAGTGAAGAAAACGACAAAGTCTCAAAATCCTTGCTGGGAACAGTACTTGACAACGTCAAGATCTAACACATGACGGCATCAATAGTGGCAAAAGAGGTGGAAGTGGAAAATATAACGTGACGGACCAGAACATTTTCAGTATTATTGGCCTGACACCGTCACTAAGGCCGTCAGGGTCATGTTACAAGTGACAGCCCAGAGTATATTTACACATGAAGGCGTCAGAACTGGATCTAGACAATACGACTCTTAACTTGGCGGCGAGTTGACGGCGTCAGAGGTTATAATGTGACGCCGTCAGGATGTATTCTCTATATATATTTTCCAATTTTTCATTGTAAAAGAGTGGAACATTAAGAGGAACTTCACCACAAACCCTAGGTTGAATTTTCATCATATTGTAAGTGTTTCAAGCCCTTCTTTCTTCCATGTTTGAATAAAGATAAGTCTTACTATAATCATTCAATATGTCTATGTGTTGTTTGATTCTATCTTATGCTTGTCTTTCTTTTAACATGCTAGGCTAGGTTTTTATTGTGTTTGCTTAGATGTAGTGAAACCTAGATGTTGATTATTGGTTGATTGTTTGTTTATAATTGTTGTGGATGATTGTATTCGATGTTAGGCTTAAGAAAACTGGCAGACTTCCATTGGTAACTTGCTTGAACATCTTAAGAAACATGATCAGAGGTGTACTACGATTTTTGGTTGTATTTAATGCATAAGTGAATTCTAATGATCCATGTTAGGAGCTTTTAGTCGGCTCGACATAGGAGTGAACTAGGATCTTATAGAGTTAGGGAATATTGTACACGGCCCTACGACTAGTATTAAGTAATATAACCCGTCATCCATGCAATTGTAACAAGCTAATCAACCGATAAAAGATATCTAGGGGGTAATGAAATCTAAGTAAACACATCTTTTCTCATTATTGTTTCCACCACATAATTATATTAGTTTATTTTCATTTCTTTTTATTTTATTTTGATTGCATCTGTAGTTAATTGGGTTAGTTGACTAGCAACTAATTCCGCTCACTTCTTCAAAACCCGATATTTTATTTGCTTTCATAAAATATAAAAAATACAAAAAGAATTATCCCTCACCTCTAGACCTAGTTTAGTAGGCTTTTTAATCCTAGCGACACTATTCCTGAGTTGAACGATCAATCCCCCGGTACTTGTCACTATACTATACTACAACGATCAGGTACACTGCATTGCTGGGATTGCAAGCTTCTCAAGATCCCTTGAGAGGTAAAACCTGTTGCGAGGGCTCAATCCAGCGTATCAAGTTTTTGGCGTTGTTGCCGGGGAATAGTTATTGTCTAGGTTAGAATTTCTTTTTATTGGGTCTACTTGCTAGATTTCTTTCTAGTAAGATTTTTATTTTTATTTTTAGGTTTTCTTTAGTCTATCTCATTTCTTTGCTCCTTTGTTCGTAACCATTAGCATCCGACATCAAGGAAGGTGGTAATATCCTTGAACCCATCAACCCACCACAACAAAACCCACCACTAGCAAACCAACCTCCTAAACCCCGAACTTTAGGAGAGTATTCCCGTCCTAGCCACCAAGGCTATCCGAACACCATTGAGCTCACCCAAGGAGCCAATGTGTCTCCCTTGCGATCCGACACCATCCGGTTGGTGCAAAGCGGATGTGCATTCCATGGACTTCGTTCCGAAGATCCTAATCAACATCTCAAGGATTTCCTAAAAATCGTAGATTCCATAGACCTTGATGTTGCAACTAGAGAGACGACCCGATTACGTCTATTCCAATTATCTCTATGTGTCCAAGCTAGTCAATGGCTTGAACGTTTACCCGCGGGATCCATCACCTCTTGGGATGATCTCACTTCTCGTTTCCTTGCTCAATTTTTCCCACCAGGGAGAACTACCAAGCTTAGAAATGATATCTTGATGTTCCAACAACGTCAAGGTAAAACTCTCTATGAAGCATGGACTCGTTTCAAGGACTTACTCCAAAAAGTCACTCATCATGGCATAGATCTTTGGCTCCAAGTCCAAATCTTCTATGACCATATCGATCTCTCCACAAGGCGAACCATTGACCAATCGGCCGGTGGCAAGCTACGTGATCTAAGTGTGGAAGAATCATTGGAACTCATAGAAGATCTTGCTCTCTATGACAACGAAAGTTGGGATGATCCCCGTGATTTGAACAAAACGGTCAAGGCAATATCTTCGCCTTCGAACAATTCTAGCACTCCCGACCGTAGGATCATGGAACTTGAGGACCAAGTCAAGTTTCTCATGAAATCCTACGAAGCTCCTAAGCCTTCAAGCCAGGTGAACAAAATCACTTCTTCATGTAAATTATGTAGTGGTCCCCATGACACTCGTGATTGCGTGGAACTCCTCGGACAAGCTTTTACGGATTACGCATCCTCGCGTACCGATGAAGCAGGAGACAAGTGGTACACTTTCAAACCCGAGCTAAACCCTTACGGTGATTCCTACAATCCTTCTTGGAAAAATCACCCGAATGATGCGTAGGGATTGCACCAGGCTTTACCTCTCAAGGGATCTTGAGAAGCTTACAACCCCCACCAGGCAGTGTACCTGATCGTTGTAGTATAGTATAGTGACAAGTACCGGGGGATTGATCGTTCAGCTAGGAATAGTGTCGCTAGGATTAGAAAACCTAATTACTAGTGCTAAAGATGAAGGACGATTATTTTTGTATTTTTATATTTTTTAGAAAGCAAGTAAAAATCTCGGGTTTGAAGGATTTGGGCGGAATTAGTTGCTAGTCAACTAACCCAATAATAAAGATGCAATCAAAATAAAATACTAGAAATGAAAATAAACTATATTAAACTAAGGTTGTGAGCAATAAGTGGAGAAATGGTGTTTACTTAGATTTCATTACTCCCTAGATATCTTTTACACGTTAATTACTTGTTATAGTTGCGTTGATGACGGATTGTATTCCTTAATACCATTCATGGGGTGGCGTACTTAACTCCCCAATCCTATGAGTGCCTACTTCACTCCTATGTCGAGCCGGCTAAGAAGCTCCTAACATGGGATCATTAGAATTTACTCATGCATTAAATACAACCAATAAAACCTAGTACACATCAGTTCATGTTTCCTAAGACGTTCAAGCATGTTACCATTTGGAGATCTGCCAGTTTTCTTAAGCCTAACATTGAAATCATTCATCCAATACAACCATAAACAAGTAATCAACACATAATCAACATCTAGGTTTCATTAGATATAAGCAAACACAAGATAAATCTAGCCTAGCATGGTGGAATCAAGACAAGCACAAGATATAGACAACCAACACATAGACATATTGATTGAATTAGAAGAACACTTATCTCAATAGCACATGTAAGCATTCAAGGGCTGAAAACCCTTGAAAAAGCTGTAAAATTCGTATATAGTTTGGCCTTAGGGTTTCTCCAAACTTGTTCCTTCCTAATGAATGAAAATTAGAAAACTATATATAGAAAATTGAGGCTGACGGCGTCAAGAACAATCTTGTGACGCCGTCATCTTGCCGCTAAAAGAATCCTCGGACTGCCTTGATCTACATCTGACGCCGTCACGTTATATACTTTTCCAGGCCGTCATGTATTTAACTCTTGACGCTCTTCCTTGTGACGCCTTCATTTCTGTACTGGGCCGTCATGAAATTTACTCTTGACGCCGTCACACACTGTTCCCAGCTTGAAAAATTAAGTCTTTGGCGTTTTCTTCACTTTTATGCTCCAAAAACGTCCGATTTGCTTCCTTTTCCAGATTTCACTCCCAAAGTACTAAAATCACAAAAGGAACGATTTAGGGCAATATTTGATCAAATAAATTCAATTCCGGGCTTAAATGACCCCCTAAAAGTGGTTCATTTTTCGCCTCATCATATACCCTTACACTTGAGATTTGCTTGTCCTCAAGCAAATGCGCTTTTATTCTACTCAAAATACAAGTTAGAGGTCATTTAATACTAATATAAAAGTAATTACAACAAATAATCGTTGCACTAAAGACCAATAGATAAGCACAGAGGTCATACACTAGCACCTCACAAATAGTGTTTAGATACTCACATCTCTCGGGTGTAATAAAGTAATATCACAATATGGAAATGGAAAACATCTGTCACTACCTGTCATAGAAAAATAGATTACCATAGGCTTGGGAAAGGATCAAACCTCCACCACATGGCGTAAGCACCTAGGATAAACTATCAAAGAGGTCTTTTGAAGGGTTGTAACGTTCGGTGTAGGGATATGAAATACACGGTTTTGTTGGATAAAGGAAGTTTTTACTGGTGGCGAGCTAACAATCTTGGTTAATTACATGGACAATGTGGCGTTGCTAAGCCAAGACTAGACTCGACTTAAGCTAATAAATGAAAAATATCAAAAACATAAAATAAACATAGAATAAAAAGGGATGGTAGTCCGTATGTATTTTTTTTTTTTTTTTTTTTTTTTTTTTTTTGCATATACTCTTACCCTACCATCCAAAATAATACATCATAGGGAATGAATATTCCCCTTACACTTGAATTTTTATATACTTTACAATAAACTAATCTAATGACTCAAATTAAGAAAATCAAAACACTTGGAGCACTTTTAAGATTAACGTACATATGGGGGTAATAAATGATGTTCTTCCCCATTGCTCCATAAAATAAGTATTTTACCCATGAGTCCCAATCGTCCCAAAACAATATGTACAAGGATATGACTCGACTTAGCAACCATGTAATCAATTAGATAGTTAACTTAGGGTTTAACAAATAACAATAATGCACTAAAGATGAGCGCATACACGGAAGGCTAAGGCGATTTTGGTGTACATTTAAGTGGAGTGTAACAAATTCTTCCTTTAAGTAAAATGCTTAAAGTTAGAAACGAAAAGATAGGCTCGGAGGGGTGTACTAGGGGTTTCGTGTACTAAAAATGAGTACAACGCTAAGGTGTGGGAAAAATTAGTTGACTTAACTAGCCAAGTAATATGACTTAAATGGTCAAGTAATTATGATACGGGTTTAACACAAGGGTGATCCTAATGCCTCTTATCATGTAGTAAATCCTACCACACGAATGTAGTCTCACTAGCGGTCTCGGGATGCATCACTAACGCAAGTTCTAGAATCTAAATGCTACCGGTCATAAGCACTAATAGTAAATGCTTTCCCTATCAAATCTAAAGGCGAACCTCACATATTTGGGTGAAATTTTTTTCTGAAAGTACGGTTATGTGCTAGTCATACAATCTCCTATCCATGAGACGCTTGCTATGGCTAAAGTTTCACTCCTAAATGTTGTAAAAAATTTTAAATTTGGCGCTAAAATTGCACTAACAAGTATTTCTCATAGTTTTATTACACATCTACTATTAAACAAACAAACTCAAGCGAAAGTGTATTTGTAAGGTATCATCATTTTACCCTCCCCTTACACTTAGGATGAACATTGTCCCCAATGTTCAAGTAAAGAATGTAAAAGTGAAATAAGTAAAAAGAATGAAATCAAATACTCCCCTGATTCGCTCGGTATGGATAATAAGGTAGCCATGTTAAATCTTCATCCAAGAAAATGAACAATCAAAGCTTCCCTTCCAGAATATAAATCATCTTCTTGTCATACATAACCTGTAAATCCTGAGAAAACAAACAAAGCAACCTCGCATAAAATCAGCGGCAATCTACATAAGTTACTAAATCCTAGAAAACAAAATAAGATATAATGCTTGTGGAATGAAGTTTGCAGATTTTCTGGAGATTATTAAACTTAATAATTCAACAAAAACTTTAAAACTCCGTTAGAAAAACAAAACTGGTAAAATTTCCAGGTTTTTACACGTGACGCCGTCAAGAGTAAACTCGTGACGCCGTCAGAAGTGACCTGCAGAAATTCTTATGTTAAGTTTCCGAAAAATTTCTGGAAAAACTTCGTCCTACTTCCTGGAAAATCCTGCAAAACATCATTATGACTCGATACAAGCATTTGACTCTAACAAATACGAATATACATGTTCATTTAATATCGTGGAGAATCAAGATCGAGTTTGTTTCTTAAAAACATATTTGGGGTTTCCCCTTACACTTATCTTTTGCAAAAATACCTTTGGATGAAGTTAAGATTAGGCCAAACAACAAAGTAAAGTATTTTTACCATTTTAGTTTTGAAACATGATCTACCAACAATAAAAATAAAGCATGCATATAGAAGCAAATAACAAACAAACAAAAATAAAAATCACACAAAACATGGGTTGCCTCCCAAGAAGCGCTTGTTTTTGTTCGAGTCACGAGCCTGACTCTTCCCTTATTTAACGGAAATAGGGGAGGTTTTCCCTACACTTAGGATTAAGTGCGGGTGGAAGTAGCGATATACACCCTTAGGGTGAAAATATGCCTCGTGAGGAAAAAGTGGTGGATGAATTACATGCTCAAAGGGGTGTGCTCCTATCATCATAACCTTACCAAATTCAATCGGGTTAATGGGTGGATTAAGATTTTCTCCTAGAAAGGGATCATTTTCTATCAACTTCAAGAGACTACTAGTTGGGGATCCATCTTGACCTAATAAACCCGGTTTAAACCCATAATGTTTCTTGTGATCACTCATAAATGGGTGATGTAAGCATGTAAGGTCATGTTCCACTCCTATATTGGCTTCCTCTCTACATGGCTTAAAGTCTACCACCTTTATCCTAATACTACCCGGACTACATGGGTTGATGGGTGGGTCGGCTCCTCTTTTGTCTCCTAGATGTATATCTAAGGATGGAAAGTTATGTGAAGATTGAGGTTCCGGTTCATCAACACTAGGTAATTCCCTAGAACTAAGAGTAAGGTTATCACTAGAAGTATTCAAACCTATATCCTCTAGTGGTTTTTGGTACAAGGGCTCTACCTCCATCGGAATTCCTAAAGTTTCTTCTACTTCTTCCGGGTAAGTCACGGGCGGTGTGTGTTCCTCAAATGATGGTAGGACTTGTGGGGTACTTGGTGGGCTTAGATTTTCTACTTCATCATTCCTTGTGTCAAGATCACCTATATCCTCAACATGTGTTTTATTATAATCTAACCCTAACATTTTTCCAAGTATCTCACGTACTTCTCTAGGCATCTCAACTTCTATATCCGAATCATAAGGATCATCCTCAATATTATGACTACTATATACAAATTGCCCAAAAGATTCATCATCTGTTTCTTGAGATTCATCATCATCGATCATAAAACCTATGTCTTTTTGATCAATGTGATCATGTTCAGCTACATCCTCCATTACATCAAGGTCACCTATGTGTTCATCCTGTATTATGGTAGGGCCTAACTATGACATGCAGCTAGGTGGCTCATACGAAACTATCCTAGGTGAAGGCTCATATGGTGCATAGGTTTCACTAAGTGAGGCATTTTCAGGGGTTGATGGAGCTCCTAAAGTGAATTCCTTAAAAGTCTTATGCATTTGGCCTCTTTTCTCAAGGTACTCAATAAAATCAATCTAAGATCCTGTCCGCCTCATTTCATTCGTCCATCTTGGTATATCAAAACTGGTGTATTTATATTTTTTCTGGTAAAACTCTAGTGTCGGACTAGGTGGATTCGCGTTCTCCATAATGGTGAACGGAAGAGTCAATGGAAAGGTTTTTATGAACAAAGACACAAAGAAAAGATAAACTAAAGAAAGCCTAAAAATAAAAATAAAATCATACTAGAAAGGAATCTAGCAAGTAGACCTAATAAAAAGATATTCTAACCTAGACAATAACTATTCCCCGAGCTGTGGCGCCAAAAACTTGATGCGTAGGGATTGCACCAGGCTTTACCTCTCAAGGGATCTTGAGAAGCTTACAACCCCCACCAGGCAGTGTACCTGATCGTTGTAGTATAGTATAGTGACAAGTACTGGGGGATTGATCGTTCAGCTAGGAATAGTGTCGCTAGGATTAGAAAACCTAATTACTAGTGCTAAAGATGAAGGATGATTATTTTTGTATTTTTATATTTTTTAGAAAGCAAGTAAAAATCTCGGGTTTGAAGGATGTGGGCGGAATTAGTTGCTAGTCAACTAACCCAATACTAAAGATGCAATCAAAATAAAATACTAGAAATGAAAATAAACTATATTAAACTAAGGTTGTGAGCAATAAGTGGAGAAATGGTGTTTACTTAGATTTCATTACTCCCTAGATATCTTTTACACGTTAATTACTTGTTATAGTTGCGTTGATGACGGATTGTATTCCTTAATACCATTCATGGGGTGGCGTACTTAACTCCCCAATCCTATGAGTGCCTACTTCACTCCTATGTCGAGCCGGCTAAGAAGCTCCTAACATGGGATCATTAGAATTTACTCATGCATTAAATACAACCAATAAAACCTAGTACACATCGGTTCATGTTTCCTAAGATGTTCAAGCATGTTACCATTTGGAGATCTGCCAGTTTTCTTAAGCCTAACATTGAAATCATTCATCCAATACAACCATAAACAAGTAATCAACACATAATCAACATCTAGGTTTCATTAGATCTAAGCAAACACAAGATAAATCTAGCCTAGCATGGTGGAATCAAGACAAGCACAAGATATAGACAACCAACACATAGACATATTGATTGAATTAGAAGAACACTTATCTCAATAGCACATGTAAGCATTCAAGGGCTGAAAACCCTTGAAAAAGCTGTAAAATTCGTATATGGTTCGGCCTTAGGGTTTCTCCAAACTTGTTCCTTCCTAATGAATGAAAATTAGAAAACTATATATAGAAAATTGAGGCTGACGGCGTCAAGAACAATCTTGTGACGCCGTCATCTCACCGCCAAAAGAATCCTCGGACTGCCTTGATCTACATCTGACGCCGTGACGTTATTTACTTTTCTAGGCCGTCACGTATTTAACTCTTGACGCTCTTCCTTGTGACGCCTTTATTTCTGTACTGGGCCGTCATGAAATTTACTCTTGACGCCGTCAAATTGTTACTCTTGACGCCGTCACACACTGTTCCCAGCTTGAAAAATTAAGTCTTTGGCATTTTCTTCACTTTTATGCTCCAAAAACGTCCGATTTGCTTTCTTTTCCAGATTTCACTCCCAAAGTACCTAAAATCACAAAAGGAACGATTTAGGGCAATATTTGATTAAATAAATTCAATTCCGGTCCACCCTTTAACCGTACTTTCAACAACAATCCTTCCAATAACTATGGTAGTACCAATAATCTTGAAGGATTGATGTAAAAGTTTATGGCATCTTAAGAAGCTCGTATAGCTAAGTTTGAAGCCGAATTCAATCAACAACAAACGGAGATGACCAATAAAATTGACAACTTGTTGAAAGCCCTCAACAACCAAGTGCTAACTACACTTAGGAAGGACACTAGGGACAATAGTAGCGGTACCCAAATTAAGGACCCTTCATCATCCAAACACGTCCACTTTGTCAATGTTGTCACCATTAAGCCAATAGATAAGAATATAGAAGAAAGTGACAAGGATGAAGTTGGAATAGAAACTGGACCTAAGGATGAGATTAAGGAAGTTCAGGATAAAAAGGAAGAAAAGTTAGAGGAAGTAGAAAATGTAGAGGAATACTTTGATAAGTTACCTACCAAGGAAGAACGGGAATACCATAAGGATTTTCGATGACCCCGAGACACCATACGTCCTTGGTTCGCCACTCATCAAAGCGGGTGATCCTTCTAACATCAACATACCATGCAACATTGGGCATATGCATGTGTAGAAAGCTTACATCGATCTTAGGTCTCCCATAAACATTATGACTATGACCTATTATAATTGGGTAATGAAGAAGCAACTTGGATATAGGATGATGCCTAACATGAGTTGGATGAGTAACTTTGTGGGAAGAGTGAAAGGGTTACATGTCTTTGTAGGGAACTTCACTTATGTTACCGATTTTGTGATTGTAGAGGATATTCGTCCGGTAATAGATGGTTGCCTAAGTCAAGTAGTGTTCGGAAAACCGTTTGTTGAGGCCTCTAAGATAAATTATGACCCATCCCTAGGGATAGTTAGATTCAAGGATGAGAACGATGAAATAGCTTACTAAATGCCCTATAAGATAGAGCAATTCTGTCTTCTATCAAACCTTGAAAAGGAACACAAGCAAGCGGTCTACTATAGGAATGATGAGGATAGACGTAGAGGAGTAGACTATGTCATGAGTAGAATATTCGGTTTCTACAAGGAATGTTTGCAACTAGGTCCGGAATACAAAACTAAGATTGAGGATGACCTAGAGAATGTGACCAATGACGAGGTCACGTAATAGCCCATGACCTTGAGTATAGCTACAAGACACGTAAATAAAGAAAAGCGCTTCTTGGGAGGCAACCCATGCTTTGTGTGTTTTTATTTGTTTGATTTTTATTTGTTTGATTTTATTTGTTTCCGTATGCATATTTTATTTTTATTGTTAGTAGATCATGTTTCAAAGTAAATTGTAAAAATGCTTTATTTTGTTTTTAACTTCGTCTTAATTACATATAAAGGTATTTTGCAAAAGTTAAGTGTAAGGGAAATCTAAATTTGTTTGTAAGAACGAAAATGAGCATCATTCACTACAATATTAAATGAGCATGTATATTAGTATTTGTTAGAGTCAAATGCTTGTATAGAGTTATAATGATGTTTTGCAGGATTTTCCAGGAAGTAAGGCTTAAGTTTTCAAGAAATTTTTCGGAAACTTAACATAAGATTTTTCCAGGAACATTCTGACAGCGTCAGGAGTTATAACCTAACGGCGTCAGGTACAAAAATTCTGAAAAATTTTGCGAGTTTTGTTTAAACCGAAGTCTTAAAGTTTTGTTGATTATTTGGTTTTATAAACTCCAGAAAATCTGCAAACATTCATTCCACAAGCATTATATCTTACATTGTTTTCTAGGATTTTTATATATATATAGATTGCCGCCGATTTTATGCGAGGTTTACCTTGATTGTGTTCTCAGGTTTAAAAGGTTATATATGACAAGAAGATGATTTATTTTTCTGGAGGGATGCTTTGAACGTTCATTTTCTTGGAAGAAGATCTAACCTTATTGACACACTATCCACACCGAACGAATCAGGGGAGTATTTGTTTTCATTTTTTTTACCTGTTTTACTTTTACATCCTTTAATTGAACATTGGGGACAATGTTCACCCTAAGTGTAAGGGGAGGGTAAATGACGATACCTTATAGGATACAATTACGCTTGAGTTTGTTTGTTTGATAGTAAGTGTGTATTAAAACTAAAAGAAATCCTTGTTAGTGCAATTTTAGCGCCAAATTTAAAATATTTTACAACATTTAGGAGTGAAACTTTAGCCTTAACAAGCGTCTCATGGATAGGAGTTGTATGACTAGCACAAAACCGTACCACTCAAAAAAAATTTCCACCCAAATATGTGAGGTTCGCCTTTAGATTTGATAGGAAAAACATTCATTATTAGTGCTTATGAGTGTACCGGTAGCATTTAAATTCTAGAACTTGCGTTAGTGATGCATCCCGAGACTGCTAGTGAGACTACATTCGTGTAGTAGGATTTACTACATGATAAGAGGCATTATCCCTTGTGTTAAAACCCGTATCATAATTACTTGACCATTTAAGTCATATTACTTGACTAGCGAAGTCAATTAATTTTTCCCACACCTTTGCGATGTACTCATTTTTGGTACACG
>JARVZY010000704.1:0-27035 GCA_030686995.1 Artemisia argyi | reverse complement strand
TCTTATTGAAAGTCAAACACTCAACCTTTCCATAAATACATATGATGTGATGTATATATGTATTTCTATTTTAAGATTAAGAAATATATATGAAAGTAAATTTGTACGTTTGCGTTTTGCGGTATCAATCACCATGCGACCTGGTACAAATCAATCATACCAGTTTGCGTGAGAGGAGATGACCCCGTCAAATCAACACATACATCCTTCCCTTCGTCCCAGGAATATAGCAAAATATCTGCTGGCCTTAAGACCTGCTCTCTTTCTCCACTCAACCCAATGTCGACCTCTTTACGAGCCGAAACCCTAGAACAAGAGCAGATATCAAGCAAAGTATCACGCACCATGTTGTGCCGATGTTTGATACCAATAGTGCCAATACACGATATAGCATTGTCCCCGTAAATATCCCTGGTGAAAGCCTTGGAACATGCTGAGTACGGCACGTGCACAGAGAAGAGGGGGACGCCTAGCCGATAACATAATATGCACCTGTAAGTTCTGGCATTCATAGTCTGTCCCAAACCAGCTATCGGGACCACCCTAAGCCAATCTAAAGTGTAGTCCTCCTTTAACGAACTCCAGAGTGTCATTTGTCGATGAGATGCCATTTATTATTATTATTATTATTATTATTATTATTATTATTATTATTATTATTATTATTATTATTATTATTATTATTATTATTATTATTATTATTATTATTATTATTATTATTATTATTATTTATTTTTTATTATAAACCAACACTTTATTAGATCATAAAATTTTACCTGAAGTTGGATGGGAGTCTAGACACAAGCTATGCTCCCACTCCTTTTTGAATACAAAAGCTTATCATATGAAAAATAAAAATACCACTCTTAGCATTATTTGAGTGGCTAATGGCCATAGACTTAATACGTGAAAGTGTGTCTAAAGCCTCCGTATCAAATTTCCCGAACGTAGAAAAAGCAAATGGTATGAACTTGTATCCGTTGTCCTCACATTTCAACGCATACTTTCTCTTTTTCTTCTCCACAGCATTGTACAAGGCCACCCCAGGAGCCCATGAAGTCGCCCAAATACCAGCAAATGGAGAGATACCGGTCACATCCAAGCATGCATCTTTACCTTGAAGCCAATTAAATAATAACAAATCTGCAGGACGTAGCTCCTTCCCATCCTCCGAAAGGAACCCCATAGGAGCCTCCTTACGCACCATGATTCCAACCTTAGAACATATATCAACAAATATATCACGCACCAAATTATGCCTAAACTTCACGCCCACTTCACTAGAACAACGGACCGCATGATCTCACCATTTGTCCATACGATGCACATTACAACTCGGACAAAGTCTACCTTCAGAGAACATAGGTACAGTAAGCCTATAACACAACACAGATCGGAATTGGCGATGGTTCATCCTTTGTCCCAAACCATCAATAGGGATGGTGAAAAGAAAATCCTGTGCATGTGGGGCTCGTATACAATTGAGGATAGCCACCTGTCTTGGACTCAATGAGTACTTAGAAACAAGGTCTTTCTCAATGACACCAAAATAACACTTTGCCAAGGTTTTCATCATTTGGGGGGCAGAAGTGCCATTAGTGACAGAGAGAGCATCCATGTTACAAGTAATGTTGAAACTATCAAGAGCATGTTGAAAAGAAGGACCATAGGAGACATTACCAGTGTTAGTCAGTATCTTTTCCTGTAGGTCACTCATTTGCATACGAGAGGCGAGAAAAGCATATTGGATAATATCACCCGCTGAAAGGATACCAAGACCACCCAACTTGATTGGGAGAGTGGCAAGCCACCACTGCCAATCACCAAAACCCGGCCCTGAGGCAGTAACAATCTTCTCCAAGGAAGTGCGTAACGAATGATCAAACTGAACCTGGGCCTCATGTAAATACAAAGGCGAGCATGTCCTCAAAACATAAGATAATTTTGCAACCCCGGCACAACTGCGAAAAAGAAGGAGCTCACATTGGGGATCATGAAGTTTGTGGATTGCCTCCATTAAGGTGATGGTTTTAGAAACCCTTTTCAAAGCCAATTCCCGACAAAAACTATCATCCAAACAATATTATTATTGTTGGACGGGAGTCTAGACAAAAGCTGAGCTTCCAATCCTTTCTGAATACAAAAGCTAACTCTATGAAAGATAAATCCACCACTTTTAGCATTATTTGAGTGGTTGTTGGCAATATACTTAATACGTGAAAGTGTATACAAAACATCTGTATCGAATTTCCCGAAAGTATTATTATTATTTATTTTTTTAAAATAAAGATTCGGATTTTTTTTTTTTTTTTTTTTTTTTTTTTTTTTTTTTTTTTAACATCACTTCATCATAAAATCAAAGGATTTACAAGAAATTAGTGGGGAGCCGAGATACTAACTGAGCCCCCACTCCTCTAACTATAGCGAAGCTAATCCGACTAAAAATATGAGCAGCAACACGTGCTCCAATGTCTTGAGTCACTGAGAATCTTCGGATACGCTTTATTATTATTATTATTATTATTATTATTATTATTATTATTATTATTATTATTATTTACTTTTTTTTTGAAAGATCTCCTATCATTAGTTTAATTATATTAAGTTGTGAAACCTTTTGGTTTTATTTTGTTGATTTACTTGAACAATTTATGAGAACTTTTGATTTGTTAATCTTATTTTGGAATATTAGGTTTCTATTTATAACTTCTAGATTATATTGTGGAGTTTACTTGAATTTAGTTTTTTTTGTTTAACTGAAATCAAGCTAAATTTTAATTTTGTGTATTGTTTGGATTTATCCGTTCAATAATTGGTTTGGTTTGACTTTAGTTTTGATTTTAAAAATTTTCAAACCATATAACCCACAAACCCGAAAATTAAACCGATGAACACCCGTCCAAAAGTAACTTTATACCTCCAATTTAAATCGTAGTTTTATTGATCATAACTCGTATTGTGAAATTGATTGTGTATATTAGTTACCCACAATTTCACTTTATTGAATGAAACTTGTTCGAGAAAGATGCAATATTTGACTAATGGTCGTAGGATCTCCTCAGTCGAAAATGATCCATAAACCTACAACACAAACGTAAAAGACAGATCCAAGACATGTGCCAGATTCCAAGTGTTTCAATACAGAAAAAGAAAGCATTAAAGTCATGTGTGCATTTTATAAAACTAAAAAACAATTGTAACACAAAACATTTTAAAAAGGTGCATTTAAACTAAAAATAAATAAATAAAATAAAACAAATCATTATATTTGACATTATTTAACACTACACAAGAACTTCCATATGGTTCTAGGGCATCAGAAACCCCTTCGCCCGCCATGCTGATATCACGTATTAAACGTAGGAATGAAAGACGTTGACATAGATCATTACTCTTAACCAATATACTCCCTCTGTTCTAAAATAATTGTCTGCTAAAAAAAAATTAAGAAAAATATTATTATTACATCCTTCTCTTTATTATTTTTTGCAGCATGACAATTTTATGCTTAACTAACTAATTACTAGTTTCTCAAATGTTTGTAATAACAATTCAAGTAAAGAAGTAAAGGTAATATGAGAGTTTCAATCAAATTTTCTTTTATCTATTTTTAATAATAGACATCCGAAAAAGAAGTAATTTGAGACGGAGAAAGTAAGTCTTAAGAACCTGCAGATTTGACGCAAACCTTATAATACAAAATAAAAGGTATTACAAAATGTATTACTATAAATATTTATTTAGGAAAAATTAGGGGTGACAACTTTCGACATGACACGATAAACAACACGAACCTGACACGAAGTTAAACAAGTTTGGGTTGAGAATAAACATGTTTGGGTCAAAAACAGGTCAACCGTCTAACCTGTTTATTAAATGGGGCGTGTTTGGGTTGAGTAAGTGTTAAACAGGTCAACACGTAAACCCGTTTAAGTATATAAGTCTCTAAAAATAAAATATATAACTTGATTTTTATGTTGGATATGGATTAAATGTATTTTGTTATGTATTTAATATGAGTGAATTACGATTATAACCCAAATATTATATATCGAAATTGACGCTTATAACTCAGATATTATTGAAATTGTCATATAGTTATTTGTATGCTATTTATATCATATTTTAGATCCTTATATCATTTTTGCATTTAAACTAGTTAAATCAACAAACTACCAACCTTATTCACTGATTGACCTATTAACTTAAACAGGTTAAACGGGTCACAAACGGGTAACGTGTGTTATGCAAGTCTGTGTTAGGGTTGAGCTTCTTGACATGATTAATAAATAGGTCATGTTTGGGTAGAGGTTATTTCAACCCCCAACCCGCAAACCTAAATAGGTCAACACAAGACGGAGCCATAATTTTGGACGACCATTTGCAATTGAAAACAAACGGTGTATGTAGATAAAAGAAATATTCACAAAACAGACCTCAAATTATGCTATCAAATTATGAAAATTATTCTGAACTTTTTGTTATTTACAAATTTTTTTATAACAAACTTTATTTATTAAATATGTAACAAATATTAGCGGTTTCTTTAATAAAAAATATATATATGAAATGGCATCTGGATTAAGAATAAAACAAGCAAAATACTGACATACTTTTGATATATGTATAATTTTTTAGAAAATATTGAAGTTTAATATGTATTTTTGAATAAAAAATAAAAAATAATAATAAAAAACAACCTAACCTACCTAATAACTTTCAAACCACCTTAAAGTTTGTTTAAAAATATATTTAATTAAAAAAAAAGGAATTACGATCATTACCATATACTTTTAACTATTTACTTTTTTTATATATAAAACGTTATTTATCGAATATCTAACAAATATCTAGCTATTTCTAAAAAAAAAAAAATGTATGAGCGGATTGGTTTTGGTCTCCATCCTCTTCAGAATGATCTGAGCAACTTTATTCATGTCACCGGCGTCACTCAACTTTTCAGCCTTTTGAAAACGTATAATTAAAAAAAATATATCTATCATTAATATTTAAAGCTTACTAACAGTTCTCAGTTGTGTAATTTAGCAATATTAAAAATAAATAAATAAATAAATAAACCGCGAGCAATCCCGATCGTTTATCTCAAAGTGAGGATGGCGATAGCTATGGAAAAAGAATATGTTTATCAAGATGGGCCGAAGATAAAGCCCAAGCTTTGTCGTTTACAGGCAAGATAACGATGGGCCTAACGGAAACATGACGTGTGGATATGCCTTGAAATATGAACCCACTATATTACCAATAACTTTGTCGTACAAGTGATTATACACACCGTGTTTGTTTTTTTAAAAAAAATCTTACTAGCCCTCTTACTCCCTTTTATTCTTATCAGTAAGAGGTGGGCAGATGTTTTGCTTGTTTGTTTTTTTCATTTGAGTCAGACTCAGTTAGACATAAAACATCTTACTCAGTAAGAGGTGGGAGACTTGTCTTACTGCATCTTACTCGATAAGAGAGATTGAAGACTCGTGTTAATATAATATATTTGATAGTTAATTAACTATGTTATATTTATGATAAAAAGTCTTATTTCATATTTACACAAGTTACTTAAATAAATTGCAGAAACGAACACTTAAAATCATTCGAACAATTATACAAAAACAAACAACATTATTTCATTTAGATTTAGACGTTCTACCCACCTCTTACTAGTAAGATGTTGTAGTCAGATTCAGTCCTAAAATATCTAAATGAAACAAACACACCCTTAATCGTTATTGTGGACTGTGGTTCGACTGCACAACTGGTTGTTGCAATTTTAATTGTGTAAGCATAATTTCTGTTATAACTTTAGTGTGTTATTATTGTTTTTTTGAACATTATAATAGCGTCTACACTTTTTAAGTTGTTAGAATTACGTTTGCAATTTAGCTAAACCACTACCACCTTAGCAATAATTGCAATTTACTCCGAGTATTTTCTGCGAGAGTTCTTGTTGACAATAGTGTTTAGCACTATCCGTCTAATTTCTAATCACTAATTGACTATTAGTTTTGAACCATGAGTCATGTTATCCTTTGCAACAGGAGTACAGGACTATCAATCGAAAACCTTAAAATCGCCTATGTGCATTCTTTAGCATGACCGAGACTTTTACCTAATGAAAAAATAACGAACTTAATTCATTCAAGTAGTCAGATATATATCATTTACCGCTTAAATATACAAACTAGATTTTAGACCCGTTCAATGGACGAGATAGTTTCCTGATAGAAGCGATTATTTAATGAACGGCATATGTTTCTTATATCAATATAAAGCATCAAACACGTCATAAACAACAATATCACTTTCGATTACTTAATAGGTAAAGATATATGTAAAAATGTGTCATACCACTTTATTTGTTAAAAGTTAACCAAATTTTGTTGTTATCAACATGGAGTAAACAAATTAAAACAAATAAATGTTATATGATAAGAACTTATTGTCATGTTGATTAATCCATACATTCTATAATTATCATCACATTATGAATATTAAGTAAGAGTGCAAATTGTAAGTTGAAATCTTTTAAAAGTTATTACATATCTTACATTGTTTTACACAATGAACGTTTTAAGTACGTATACTTCGTATTAATCGTGCCAAAAGAACAAACATAATGAATATAATTCTGCATATTAAAAATATGAATTAATATGTGTTTTATACATGTTTATATCGATTGTTATAAAATTTTAAATATAAATGGCATTAAAAGTTTAATAATTATAGCGTTAAAAGGTTTTAAGTTGCAAGGTTAGTCCTTATACTAGCTAGTGTTAGTTGGTTAATGAGGCATTACACCTCATTGAGACTAGGCTTTTCACACACATTTCTACCCCTCCTCTCCTTCTTGGTCGGCCAAAAGATCACAACACAAACACATCCATTTTGTGTCTTGATCTTTGGTTTTATTAATCAAGTGTTGATTATATACCGCCGGGAAAGATGTCTAGCAAACAAGGAGCTTATGAAAAGAGTCGGGATGCTTCACCTATTGGTTTAAACATCCCATTAGTGGGCGTGTAGTGTGTGTTCTTGGTTTATCATTTGGGTCAAGGATTTAGGTAGTGCTTCGGCCTTGATCTGGGATACTACCTCTTAAACGATGTAGGTGTACTTGTTTACGTTTTCGTGTTAATAACCTTTATATTGTAAATGTTATTTACATGTCTTGATGATGATCTTACAAACTTGATATGCATGATCCATGTTTAAAGATAAGAGTTTTGTATGTGACTAGTTTATACGCTTTCGCTTTTATTCGATTCATGTGATATTGTTGATATACATGGGAACAAAATTTTAATATATACTAGTCTTGCCATGCGAAAAATCATTAGCATCAACATCCTTGATTCCTAACCAAGAATCATCAACTCATATTAACATTTCTAATTTACATAATAATTAAGGTATCTAAACCCACCCCTGACCATAACCAAACCTATCACTATCATTTAAGTGATCATATCATGATCATATCCCAAAATTACTAATTTACACTTAAATCATTAAAAGGTCTTAACCCATTATCATAAACACCTTATTATTTATTTTAAAACTAACTTTATAAAAAACCCTCAAATTGGTACATGAACCCTAACTTCTTAATTTGTAATTAACTCAAGATTAGGCACACTTACTTGAGAAGAAGCATAATTAGGGACTAAACTCTTGGCATGAAACCCTAATCTCTTCATTAATTGATCATAAAACACAATTGTTTTCCTTCTCTTTTCTTCTATGTTGACAATCACACACAAGTCCAGACATAATGACAAGCTTATGGAAGAATCTGGGAATTTTTAGCTATTAGTTTATGAGTTTCTCTTAATGGCAAGAATGGTCCCCTAAGTCTAATTTTCGTATATATGTGACACATAATATTTTCTAAAACCACCTTACACATATTTGACTATTCGGTTTGACTTTCAACTTCTCATAATTTGACTAACCAATCATATTTGGTCTTTCAATATATGTAAAGTCTTAGTCAAATTACTCAAGGCATTCTCGTAATATAATATATAAAAACTGGTTTTAGGGTGTTACAAAAACCTTGGTTGTAGGAGTTCATTTGGTGATGAGACAAAAGGAAAAGCGTTTACTCACAAAGGAGCATGAGCAATCTGGGATGCAACCGACCATGTGGAAAACTAGAAGGGGGTTGAATAGTTTACCGTTTAAAATCTTTTTAACTTGTTTAGTTAGCTTTGAAACTTTCCGTTTGATCAAAGATATATACACAAACACAATATATAACATGCAAGTAAATGAAAGAAACGATCAAACCACAACACGAGTATTTATCGTGGTTCGGCTACAAGGACTCTATTTCCTTGCCCTACGTCCATGCCCCGAGTATCCAACTCGAGAGTTTCTTTCACTAGTCAACAAGCTCCTTTCACCGGCGGAGAAAACCTTACACGTCGCTTATACTTTTACCGACACTAAGCTAGAAGTCGAGTTCTTTACCAAGGGTACAACCACTCCCGTTAGTTCTTTTACAAGGGTACAACTACTCCCGATACACTTTGTATTTTGAGGACTAAAATACTAACCGATCACTACTAGAAATACACAATCAAATGAAGTGTAAACTACACAAGTCTACACAATGCTAAGCTAACAAGTCTTGCAACGTTGTGTTGAATACTTGTTACTTTTTATGAACTCGTGAATATCTTTGCTACAAAAAGAAACTTCACATATAAAATGTTAAAGGGTTAGATGAAGAATGAATGTATGTGTGTAAATATGATGTAGAGTGATTAGCCAAAAATCAACTTGTGGCTTGGTATTTATAGCAAAGCCTTCTGCAGGCCTGGCGGATACGGCGGAACCCTCAGATGGGTTCCGCCCGTGTACCCCCAGGGTTCCGCCGGGCTTGCAGTTGGTTTTGTAATAAATCTTGCAAACCAAACAATATCACATCTCATTACACCTTGCAAACCAAACAATGTCACATCTCATTATACCTAGTCAAAGATAAAACTTGCAAGCAACCATATAGATAGTCAAACACATTTTCTTTCCATAAATGTATATTGACAAAACTTGCCATAAATGTGATGTGACATTTCTATTTTAAGAAATAAAAAGTGTTGTGTTTTATGAAATGTAAAATGTAACAAAAGTCTAGTTTATGCAAGTCTTTAAAACTAAGATTATGTTTTACTTAGAAACTAAAGTTTACATTTTGTCGTTAACAAAACTTAGCAAAGATCGTAAAATATAAATAACGTTTTTAGGCGTTATTTGTATTAACAATCTCCCCCTTTTTGTTGATGACAAAACATAAACTTTGTTTTTAAGTAACTCACAAAATCTTGGTGTTTAAGACTTAAAAAGATTTATATTAAACTTGTTTTACTTAAGTCATGAAAATCAAATTAAGTTTTGAAGGTTTAATATATTTCTCCCCCTTTTTGTCGAAACAAAAAGTAGAGTAGCGAAGCGAAAAAATGCACTTGCTCCCCCTTGCTTGTTACTCCCCCTAAAAGGAGTGCCAAGATGGGAAACATGGATTTTGATCCTACAAAAAAACTGGTTAGTTGATGATATATATAGTCAAGCTTGTAGTTACCACACACATTGCAACCACAATGACAACACAAAAATGATCAACCAACAATGCACGAAAGTAAGTAGAAAGAAGTAACATTCCAAGTAAAATTTTGACTTTTAAAAGTCAAAAGACAAGAAATGGGAAATATTCTTGTACTTCTAAACAAAAACTAAAAAATAACCAAGAAAAAGAAAAAAAATAAAATCCTACTTTCCTAAATGGGGCAAAAGGCCTTTAAAGGTTGTCTAGGATTTGTTTGGGTGAGAAAGAGCATCCAAACGTTCTATGACTTGTTGGAATGCAAAACGGGTTTCATCTTAGAATTGGTGAAGCAAGGTTTTGATGCTTTCACCCATTTGCTCACAATTTGAGCAAACATGGGGATGAGTGGTGGAAATGGGTTGGTTTTGGTTTCTTGGCTTGTGGGTTGGTTGGTTTTTGGTTCTTGGGTGGAGGATGGGTTTGGTATTGAGTCAAGCAAGGTGGTTTGAAATTCCATTGCTTGATGGAGGTGGTTCTCAACCATGCTTTGGATTTCCTCATATGAAGGAAAGAAAGACTCAAAGGTTTGGGCTTGAGAATGTGGTAGAGTTGGGTGATCATGATTTTCAAAGTTTGGTTCTCCATAAAGAGGACCATGGATGTCATGGTAGATGGGATGAAACAACAATGGTTTGGGTTGATGGTACACTTGTTGTGGTGGTTGGGTGTGGTTAAAATGCTCATCAAGGTCAAGAATTGACCTTGGTGATTTATTTGTAAAAGGTGGTGGTTGTGTAGGTCTTGGTGGAAGATCATTGAGATCTTGGACAAAAGGGTGTAGTGATGTGGGAGGAGACCCAAATAACTCCATAGGTTCAATTTTGGGTAATGGTGATGGTGATGGAGTTTTGGATGGTTGGGTTGGAGCACTTGGTGGAGTTGGGTCAATGGGTGATTTAGTAGGTGGTGGAGTGAGCTCATTGGGTCCATTGGGTGATGGTGATGGAGATGCAAGATTCAAAAAGTGTTCATTTTTTATAGGTGAGGTGAATTCATCCGAGGATGAGGAGCTTAGGTTGATGGATTGGTTAGACCATAGTGGTTTTACACTTATCCGGGCGGTTTTTCGGATGGGTCGTGATGGTTGAGAAGTGATTTTTGACTTGGTCATGGTTAAAGATGGTTTAGAAGTTAGGAAATTGTGATGAAGAAGGTGTGATTTGATAGTGTTTAGGATGGTTTAATTTATAGTGATGAAGGATTGTGGGAAGGAGTGTTTGGATTTGATGTTAGTCCATACAAAAATGGAGGTTCCTAATGATTTGGAAAACTAATTGTGGGTTGTCATATCATGGAAGTCAATCCAATAAAAATGGTGAAGTGAGAAGACAAGGTTTGCACTAAATGCTTAGTGGTTTTGGTAAGTTTTTTGAAGTATAAATCTCAGGGATTTTAAGAAACCTTTGGAAGGGTTCCTTCCTTTAAGTGTGAAGGTTCCTTGGGGTGGTTATGCCTATTTTTGAAATTTGGCGGGAAATAGTTTTGGTTGAGTTATAAGGAATGAGAAGTACCCTATTGTGCTAAACAAATTGCATGAAATGGGTTTCTATCTAAAAGGATTATATTTTGGTGTTTGGATGTTGAAATATTGAAAACAAAAAGAAAATTTCTGCAGGCAACTGGCGGAACCTTCAGGATACACAGGCGGAACCCATTTGAGGGTACCGTCTGGTCCGTTGGGCCATTTCTGGGTTGCCCAAAAAATACACTGGCGGAACCCAATTTTGGGTACCGCCAGATCCGCCAGGGCTGAAAAAAGTGGCAGTCCGCGTTTTTGACCCGCGAGACGATTTTCAAAATTTTTGAAAACTCCTAAAATCAAAAAGATAATGCATTTCTGGTTAGGCAATGCAAAAAATAAACACGTAAACACACATATCATAAGACTTTGACCTTGAGGTCGAGAATTTCACTATACTTAGTGGAAATATCATAAACATGAAAATTTGACAACTTGCCAAAAGTTGTCTACCTGCATCAAAGTTAGATACTACATGTTCCAAATTGTATCAAACATTGTACTAACACACAAATACATCACAAATATTGTTTAAACAACCAAATTTATTCAAATAGCACCTAGTGCCAAACAATCCTACACACCCGCACTCATTGACGGTCAATCTTGTTCTTGAGCTTTCCAAGGAATCTTCCAAGATTCTTAAACATCCCCTTTGTTTGCTTGAACTCCGCCGACTCATTTAGAATATCCGGAAGTTGGGATAGGTATTCGAGAGGTGGGAGCCTAGAGTTTGGCAAAGAGTCATCTTTACTCATTGAGGAAGATGATGAGGAGGTAGGAGGATGTGGACGTTTTCCTTGGGCTTTGTACACTCTCTTATAACTTAGTGGGACAAAGGTGTGTGGAATGAGAGAGTAGTCAAGACGAAGACCATTTGGAGTTGGTGGAATGGGTGAAATGAACCTAAAGAGACGGGTCAAGAGCATTCCATACGGCATAGCCGTTGTGCCATGCACGGGAATGTCGGCCATTCTCTTGGCCATGTAGTAGGCAAGATTGAAGGGTTCCCTAACGGAAAAGGAGTAGAGCATGTAGCAAAGGCAAAGGTTGATATGATCTCGGTTTCCTATGGTGCTAATGACATTTGCTTTAAGGACTTCCTCCCATTTCTTGAATTGGGGCTTGAGTTCATTCATTTCCATTCCATATGGGTCCTTATCGACCTCATTTCCCGAACGGGTTCTCCTAGTGTTGGTTGTCCTAACAAAGAGGTGCTCACGAAGTACATCTTTTGACACAAGAGGTGTGTCATAAGGATGGATACGGTCATTGAGGTTGTCAAGAGTTGAGAGGGAGTGCAAGTCGGAGTAGATGCAAGTACCACGGTTTGGGACACCTAGGATTTGAGCAAACTCTTCAAGAGTGAAGGAGTATTGATGACCACTAGCCCTAAAGTTGATAGACATTTGACCATAATCATCCGTGGAGAGGACGGCGGATGCATAAAATTCCAAAATGAACCTAGGACAAATAGGCTCGTTGATTTCCAAAAGACACTCAAAGTTGATTGTCGCAAACTCGGCGTAAAGGTTTGTGCCTTCTAGGAAGGACGGGTCAATGGTTCTCCCCTCATGGACATAGTGTTTTTCTAAGGCTTTGAAAACATTGACTTGGTTTGGGGTAAGACCTTTGGTTTTGTGGTGTTTTGGTAGGTACTTAATGGTGTCCTTGTGGTCGTAGTGGGTTAGAGGAGGCATGATGATTCCTAGAACAACAAAATTTCACATTTTAGTTTAAGTAAACTACTATTATAATGTGGATGTCGTATATGAAAACAATGTGGAGGTGCGGTTATCTTGACTCATTTTGATGCTTCAAAAACGTTTTATAATGCAAGTTTTGTTATAAAACAAAAGATAACCCAAACGCTCCTACTTCAATGTAGCTTCATTTGCATGTACCCGAAAATACTTATTGGTTATGTATTCCCTTTAGCATTCAAGAGACATTATGCAAGTGATGTTTTAAACATAACGTTTTGATTTTGTATTCTCAATGTGAGACGAAAAAAATATTTGTCCTATTTGTGAGAAATTTTTGGAAAGATTTGTCATGGGGTGTTTTAGCAAACATGTTTACACTAAGTAAGGATGCAATTCCTAACTATGGGGAACATGATTAGTTTTGTTAAACACCTAATTTTATGCATGAGTTTCTCAAGTTTAATGCATAACCCCAAGTTTTCGTTTTTGTGCAAAAATAGAATTCCTAGACTCAGATCAGGATTGTAATCAAGTTTAGAATACTTACAATGATGATTGATTTGCAATGTGAGTGAAAGGAAGACCAAGAATTCGTAGGTATGGATGGATGGTAAAGTGAATAGTAACAGTTTAGAAGTGGTGGTATGAGATAATGGGTGTTTGGTTTAATATAAACAAAAATATTGATTATGCAGGTCGGCGGACACGGCGGACCCCTGAGTTGTGTTTCGTCCGTTGTGTCTGAGGGTTCCGCCGACCCTGCTGAGAAAAAGAGTTATGGATTTGTTTTGATTTTTGTGATTTTTGTCTAATGTCCAGAACTACAATGTAGGTTCCATGAGTCCTAAGCCTAGCCTAAGAAGGTTAAAAGGTTCACATTTAAGGGGTTTTGTGAGAATGTCGGCTATGTTGTCTTCGGAAGAAACTTTCTCAATTGAGATATTTCCTTTTTGAACGTTGTCACGAAGGAAATGATGACGGATTTCAATGTGTTTGGTACGAGCATGTTGAACCGGGTTTTTACTGAGATCAATGGTACCTTTGTTGTCACAAAGAATTGTGATGCCGTTGAGTTGAATCCCGTAGTCGACAAGAGCTTGCTTCATCCAAAGAGCTTGTTGACATGCCTTTCCGGCCGAGACGTACTCGGCTTCCGTTGTTGAGATAGCAAGAGCCGTTTGCTTCTTAGAGAACCATGAGGTGAGACAATGTCCAACAAAAGTACAAATACCACTTGTACTTTTTCTATCGACATAGTCACCGGCATGATCTGAGTCGGCATACACTATGGTGTCTATTCCCGTTCCTTTGGGATACCATAAACCTAAATGTGTAGTGCCCTTAATATACCTAAAAATCCTTTTAACGGCTTCGAGATGAGTAGTCTTAGGATCTTCTTGAAAACGAGCACATAGACAAACACTAAACATAATGTCGGGTCTACTAGCCGTTAGGTAAAGTAGACTACCAATCATACCTCTATATTTAGTGCTATCTACGGATTCACTTTCCTCATCCTTGGTGAGTTTAGTTTCCGTGGACATGGGAGTTTTGATTGGTTTCGAATCTTCTAATCCAAATTTCTTAAGCATGTCCTTAATATATTTAGATTGGTTAAAGAAGATACCATCTTCTAGTTGTTTAATTTGGAGTCCTAGGAAAAAGTTGAGTTCTCCCATCATACTCATTTCAAACTCATCATGCATGATTTTTGAGAAATCCACACATAATTCTTGACAAGTTGATCCGAATATAATGTCATCAACATAGATTTGGACTATGATAATATGTGAATCTTTCTTCTTAGTGAATAGAGTATTATCAACTAAGCCCATGGTATACTTATGGTCAACTAGGAAGGTTTTAAGTCGATCACACCATGCTTTTGGAGCTTGCTTAAGTCCGTAAAGAGCCTTTTTAAGTTTGTAGACATGATTTGGTTTTTCAAAATCGATGAAGCCCGGTGGTTGAGCAACATACACTTCTTCATTAATGACTCCGTTTAGAAAAGCACTTGTGACGTCCATTTGAAAGAGTTTAAAATTGTGTGCACATGCATATGCAAGTAAGATTCTAATTGACTCGAGCCTAGCAACCGGAGCAAAAGTTTCATCGTAGTCAATGCCTTCTTGTTGGTTATATCCTTGTGCAACTAGCCTAGCTTCGTTTCTAGACACAATTCCATTTTCATCCATTTTATTACGAAAGACCCGTTTTGTTCCAATTATAGTTTGACTCTTTGGTTGAGGAACTAATGTCCATACATCATTCCTAATAAATTGGTTTAACTCTTCTTGCATTGCAATTACCCAAGACTCATCTTTAATGGTTTCATTAATGTTTTTAGGTTCAATGGTTGACACGAAACAAAAGTAGTTGCTTTCATTTTGAACTTTTGACCTTAGTGTTCTTTCGTTAATGTTGCCTATGACACCATCTAATGGATGACTTTTGGATTCTTTGACATTGACAAGTTCTTTGTTTAATAGTTCATCTTCCTTGTCATTACCTAAAATCTCTTGACTTTCTATTACTTGGCTTTCAACTAAGTCATCATCTACCAAAGGTGATGTCTTAGAGGGAGGTGGACTCTCGTCAAATGTTACGTTCAACGATTCCTCGACTCTTAAGGTTTCTTTGTTCAAAACAATGTAAGCTTTACTATTTTGTGAATATCCAAGAAATACACTTTCATAAGACTTTGGGTCAAATTTGGTGAGATAATCCTTGATGTTAAGAATGAAACATTTACTCCCAAACACTCTAAAGTATCCTAATGTAGGCTATTTACCTTTATATAGTTCATAAGGAGTTTTATTCAAAAATGGTCTAATTAAGACTCGATTTAAAATGTACGTTGATGTGTCAACGACATTACACCAAAACTTTTGTGGAGTGTTTTGTTCATTAAGCATTGTTCTACTCATCTCTTGCAATGTCCGGTTTTTACGTTCTATTACACATAAAGACTCTTTCATATTCTTTCTTAGGCAAAGCATTGTAAAACATCATTTTAGCTTCATTATTTTTACCAATCAATTTCTTTTGATCATCATCTTTAATGTTAGTAACTACGTTATCACCATCAATGATTATATACCATAAATCTATATCTTTAGATTTCACGTAAGTTTCAAAACGGTTTTTCCAATATATAAAACCATTTGCTTCAAAGAGTGGCGGTCTTTGCATAGATTGCTCTTCTTTGTAATTTTTAAAATCCATGGATCATTTCAAGTTTTAAAACACAATATATTTTAAAAGCTTGAGTAACGTAGCTCTTGATGCCAATTGTGGAAAACTAGAAGGGGGTTAAATAGTTTACCATTTAAAATCTTTTTAACTTGTTTAGTTAGCTTTGAAACTTTCCGTTTGATCAAAGATATATACACAAACACAATATATAACATGCATGTAAATGAAAGAAACGATAAAACCACAACACGAGTATTTATCGTGGTTCGGCTACAAGGACTCTATTTCCTTGCCCTACGTCCACGCCCCGAGTATCCAACTCGAGAGTTTCTTTCACTAGTCAACAAGCTCCTTTCACCGGCGGAGAAAACCTTACACGTCGCTTATACTTTTACCGACACTAAGCTAGATGTCGAGTTCTTTACCAAGGGTACAACCACTCCCGTTAGTTCTTTTGCAAGGGTACAACTACTCCCGATACACTTTGTATTTTGAGGACTAAAATACTAACTGATCACTACTGAAAATACACAATCAAATAAAGTGTAAACTACACAAGTCTACACAATGCTAAGCTAACAAGTCTTGCAACGTTGTGTTGAATACTTGTTACTTTTTATGAACTCGTGAATATCTTTGCTACAAAAAGAAACTTCACATATGAAATGTTAAAGGGTTAGATGAAAGAATGAATGTATGTGTGTAAATATGATGTAGAGTGATTAGCCAAAAATCAACTTGTGGCTTGGTATTTATAGCAAAGCCTTCTGCAGGCCTGGCGGATACAGCGGAACCCTTAGATAGGTTCCGTCCGTGTACCCCCAGAGTTCCGCCGGGCTTGCAGTTGGTTTTGCAATAAATCTTATAAACCAAACACTGTCACATCTCATTACACCTTGCAAACCAAACAATGTCACATATCATTATACCTAGTCAAAGATAAAACTTGCAAGCAACCATATAGATAGTCAAACACATTTTCTTTCCATAAATGTATATTGACAAAACTTGCCATAAATGTGATGTGACATTTCTATTTTAAAAAATAAAAAGTGTTGTGTTTTATGAAATGTAAAATGTAGCAAACGTCTAGTTTATGCAAGTCTTTAAAACTAAGATTATGTTTTACTTAGAAACTAAAGTTTACATTTTGTCGTTAACAAAACTTAGCAAAGATCGCAAAATATAAATAACATTTTTAGGCGATATTTGTATTAACAGACCCGTTGATCAGGATGATGACACCAAATTTACCGAGGGATTCGAAGATGATTCGGGACCATGTCCCCTCGCAAACCGCGTGTAGCGGAAAAAGTAAATCGGAGACCACGTCGAGCACCATGGAGAGTAACCCGCAAGATTTTGGAGAGACGGTACAAAATGAATTATGACTCAAACGAGAGGCCGGTCAAGAGATGTACGGGATGACGAAAGTGAAGGAGCACCAATAATGAGGTTGGAAGAAATTAGGTTTCTCAGCACTGGCATCGCGGGATTAGCCAAGGAGGATGCATTCATTATCAACATGAAAAAAGAAGAAATCCGATCAAAATATAGACGTGATATGTAGTCGTCTATGTTATTTTTTTCGTATTTTATTTCTCGCGCCTTATTTATTTATTTATTTCCATATTGTAATTTTGAAAAAAGAGGGGTTTTTTTGATGTGTAAGTGATAAAAAGAAGTGATAGAAGGAAATTGTCGAATGGTATGACGTGGCACCGCCTTTTAGTTTTGACTTGAATGACCACACCACCCTTTATTCTTATGCTATGCACAACGGTGGTCGTCTTGGTCGATCGACCGATCGGTCGTCCATGGTCGGTCCGTTGCATACAACTTCGCAAAACTCGGTCAAAAATTCGATCAAGTGTAACTCACTAAATGCCCCCCGCCCCCACCCCGCAAATATATATATATATATATATATATATATATATATATATATATATATATATATATATATATAAAAGGTTGCTGCTATGGATACTAGGTCGTCTGAAGTCGCCGGAAAGAGAAAGTTAATGTGACATGCAAAATGAAGGTCAACATTGGTCATCATTGTGCATAGCCTTAGACTTAAACATTCCCTACTCATATTACTAGTTCTTTTACTTTCAATTCCAATAACTGTGACCAAAGACTCATAACAAAAACACCCTTAATTTCTATCTTATCTTTTTTATTTTCTTTTGAACAAATATCTTATCATTTAGACACTGTAAAGTGTATTGAAAAAGTGTCCAACTTCGCGAAAAAAAAAAAAAAAAAAAAAAAAAAGAAGTGAACGTTGAGTTAAAAAAAAAGTTTTTAAATTTTTTTTTTACTATTTTTACATCATTATAAATACCAACCTCAAACACACTTATAAACACACAATTTTAACTCCTAATAACTTCTCATCAATATTCACACAATTTATTATTAATGAAGTTTACATTTGTTGTTTGAAAAAATTAATTTATTTTAAAAAAATTAAGAAGGTCGCTGCTATGGATACTAGGTCGTCTGAAGTCGCCGGAAAGAGAAAGTTAATGTGGCAGACAAAATGAAGGTTAACGTTGGTCATCATTGTGCATAGCCTTAGACTTAAACATTCCCTACTGATATTGCTAGTTCTTTTACTTTCAATTCCAATACCTGTGACCAAAGACTCATAACAAAAACACCCTTAATTTCTATCTTATCATTTTTATTTTCTTTTGAACAAATATCTTATCATTTAGACACTGTAAAATGTATTGAAAAAGTGTCCAACTTCGATGACATTACATTTTAAACATAAAATCATCTCATGTTAACTTATTACATAGCTTAGGACAAGTTGACATTATAATTAACTTAGTATTCTAAACTTATTTTTTATTTTGAATGCAGCTTAAATTAGTTTAAATATTTCCATAAGCATACATTTTTCGTTTTATATAATTTCATTCCTATGTAAGTCACATAAAAGCTGACATTCTCATTAAAAATAGAAAATAAATCTTAGATGGAAAATATCTCATTTTTTAAGAAATTTTTCTTGTGAAAATGATAAAATTAAAAATTCGTTTAGTCACACTTTTTTCAACAATTTTCAAAAAAATTGAAATTATTATTTTTTTTAATTTTAACTAAGAAATTGAAATGCCATTCTACAACTCTTACTTTTTTCTTTCCCATTTTTTTCTCAACTCAATAATAATAATAATAATAATAATAATAATAATAATAATGAAAAGCGATGTTTTATAAAGCGATGTAATCGTCCATGTTTTTAATAAAAAATGATGTTTTATAATAATAATAATAATAATAATAATAATAATAATAATAAAGAAATACATCATTCTACCCCTAATCTCTTGTGTCATACTCTGCCACCCACCATCGCCGCCACCGCCTGCCGTCGCCGTCACCGTAGCAGTTTGAGGTAATCTTCTTATAATTTTTAGAGATGGAAAATATAATTCCAATTAAACGGATTTTCAAAATTCTCAACTTTTCTCTAGAAAAAAAAAATCATTCATTTCTCAATAAATTTAGAAACGAAAAAAGTGAAAAAATTTTGAACAACTAAACGACACCTAAATTCTTTTGCATTTGCCAAAATTGCAGCATTCATGCTTGTATATAAACCATTATTTCATTATGTTAACTATTTGCTTAGTTGCTTAAGTTTTCTTTATGAGCAATGCTAGACTCACTCACAAAATTCACATAAAAAACTCATTTGCTGACGTGTCAGCGGATGACTGGTGCATTTTCTGGTAGTTTTTCTCTCTTTTTTCTTATTAAACCAATGACTCGCTGACACGTCATCAAGTAGATTTTTTGTGATTGGTTCACTACAAAAAATAGTGCTATTCTCCACATTTATTTTGCCACGGTATGGTCAACCGTGGACTTTTTTTATATGGATAATAATTTTGCTACGTTTATAGGTGTGACAAATATTTAAAAAATAATCCACATATATAAGTGTGTACAATTACAATAAAGCTACACTTATAGGTGTAACAAATATCTCCACACTTTTATTTTTGAACATTTTTTGCAATTTTGCCACACTTTTAGGTGTGGACATTCAAAGAATTTTTCCACACTTTTAACTATAGACATTTTGGATAATATCTCCACACTTATATGTGTAGCAAAATTTGTCACACCCATTATTACCACACTTGAGAAAGTGTGGAATCAATAATCTTACACGTTTTTAAATGTGGTCATTTGGCTTTTAAAGTGTGGAGAATTCAATTAGTTTTTTTTTTAAGTGATAGCATTTCTCTTTCGGTAGATGCTATGTATACATCCATCTATTCGGTATTCCTATCCTATGTCAAACCAATGTGTTTGGATCTTTTGTTGTTGAAAAGTTCAATAATGATGGGAAAAAAAAGAATCAGATACGTGGAGAATGAGGCACATGAAGGAACCTCATCTGTTCAGTAGCCACTCATGTCAACATGTGATCCATTTGGATTTTCTTCATGTGGGAATCGGATTAGATCCAGAGTTATTAATTTGTTATTCCTTATTGGATTAAATCTTTAAAGTTAAGTAAATTTAACATTAAATGTACGCTAAACTTGTTTTGAGAAGAATACCAAAACGATCTCCATTCTTACCATACTATTTATACTTTGTGCATAAATTTTGTTTAACATACTACTAGTACTATTTATACATTGTGCATAAATTTTGTTTTAACAAAAATAATAAAATAACTAAAGAAAACATGCAACATATCTAAAATTTTAATACAAAATTCAATTTACGCTCGGAAACTCTAGAACCCTTTGGGTCCGATCGAGTACAAGTGGGGCCTATAAATAGAATGTGTGGGAGTCATAGCTTTGCCAATTGAATAGTTCTGAAGATTCACTCACATAAATGGCCCCTTCCAAAATTTCTCTCCCAATCACATAAACTTATAACTCTGCCTAAAAAAACCAACAGAAAAAATATCTATTTGCAACACAAATTCTCAAATGGGTTCCAAAGGCGATGTCATTCCATCACCTAGAGGTGTCAAAGATGATGTTGGTGGTGGTGGTTCGGCAAATTCTCCCAAAGGGCAATTCTGTTTGTGTTCACCAACGACGCACCAAGGCTCTTTTAGATGCAAGTTTCATCGACAAGAGTCCAAAACGGGTGGCTGGTTTAGTAGGTCCAAATCCATGCCACCAAATCGAAAAGATAATACAAGCAGTGCTTCTAACTTCCCTCCTAAATCAGTCGAATCTACCTAACCTTGGATATCATGTTTGTGACAGGTTTTACTAGAGTTTGTAATATTTTTAATACCGTAAAACTTGTTTGAATAAATCAATCATGTCGTTACACGTTTCGTAGATTTAAATACTCATTTTATCATGCTTTTATTACATTGCACGGATGTATCGTTTGTTGAAAGTCGAATTAGGGATTAGGTATTAAAAGGCTGTTAACCACTAACCATTTTAATTTTAAGCCATTTTACGGATTACCTACTTTTATATGTTTTTTTTTTTCTTTTTTATACCAATCAGTTATAATATATGTGCACGTAAAAGGTTTTTAAAATTTCGTTTTCATTATGTATTATTATCGATTAAGAAATGAATTTTTTAACATGCTTCAATTGGTTTTACTTGGTGGACTAAAAATAAAAAATTATATGTATATATGTTATAATCTACCTATTATTTTAGAAGAATATTTTTGGGTTAAAAATTATATTTTAGTATTCAAGCAAAATCACCTAATGATACTTGACTTACATGACATTTTAGTGATATATGCTTTTAGTTTTGCAAATCCATGCTATCAATTTGCGATATGTTTTAGATAGCTTTGAAGATTGATTAATTTTTACTTATATTTTCGTTAAAATATATAACATATTTAGATAGCTTTGAAGATTGATTAATTTTTTTGTTATAAATAACTATCATAACATGTTTACTAATGTATATTTTTGTTTGAAAAATAGCATTTTCATAAGTTTGTGCTATTTACTTCTTATGTTTGATCTTAAAATTATCAAATTAATATAGATGCTTACATTATAGCTTCTTTATTATATAAAGAGAAACAAATAAAGATGTGATAGGTAGAACTCAAATATAATCTTACGTTTATGTCTTAATGTATAAAAATATTTTTTTTCTGAGACCTAACTATATAAGGAAATCATAATTACTTGTATAAACAAATTATAAATGCATGAAAAAAATGACAAAGAGTACATTCGCAAGTCTTTTAGGATTGTTTGAATCCTTACCGACCTTTCACTTTAGTGCAACTTTCTTTACAATTGGCTTAGATCATCAAGGTAAAAGACACCATATTTTAGACCGTTGATTGATACCCATAGTGTTATTAATGACAGCAAACACCCGCTAAGTTTCACTAACTCATTTAAAGACACCTGCTAAAAATTTCTATAATAAAATTTCCCATATATGTTCCTTTGGTTGAAATAGTCTGTACATGCTATGGACCGCAATTGTCATTGTCGAACCTAACATCCAAACATCGCTCTCAAGACTAAAATGCATGTTCGAGATGAGCTGATAATAATACTAAAGACGAAATTGTGTTCTTTTTCTTCTTACCTAAGTACAAACATACATCTTATGGGTTTTTAGATAGATATGTTACTCAACTTTTCAGCTTTATTCGCCTAAGTTACCAAATTTTGTTTTATGCAAACAGGGGTATTGGACTATTGTTACCGGACAAATTAGGTACCGGACTATTTTTAACCTTTGATACCCAGTTGTCTGCGGCAGTTGACTTTTATTTTTATTAATTTAAAAATAATCTTTTATAAAGGTTTATTATACAAATAAGTTACTGAACTTTGCAAATTTGTTCACCTAAGTTACTAAAGTTTTATTTGTTCAATTATGTTACTAAACTACACAACTTTGTTAATTTAGGCTACCTTTATTAGTCACTTGAAAACACCCTCACTCACCATACACCTCAACGCCATATCATAAATTAAAAACGCTACATAGATAATTAAAAACATAAACGTACAAAATTAAAACCTAAACATTTATAATCGATAAACCATATTCATTCATTTAAATAAAAATACGAATTAAGTTACTGAAACCATAAATCTTGTATCCATGTTTTCATAATTTCCCATGAGTTAAACTCTGAGATCTTGTGATGTGTGATTTCCTTTTTCTTTCTTAATCATGAAGAACTAATAAAAAACACAAACCCCTTTGAATCTTGAATATATATATATATAGATATATAGAGGGTCATTCATGTGAGAAATCTAATTTTTGTGAAAATGTGAGAATTAATCTTAGCCACTTATTTTATCCTTCTTTAGTTTTGGAAAAAAAAAAAAAAAAAAAAAAAAAATTCACATGTGAAGAAAAAAATTAAAAAAAAAATTGATTTTTTTTTTTGATTTTCACATGTGAAATTTTTTTTCATTTTTTTCACATGTGAAAATTAAAAATTTTCACATGTGAAAAAAATTTCACATGTAATTTTTTTTTTCATTTTTTTCACATGTGAAAATTGAAAATTTTCTCACGTGAAATTTTTTTTTGACATGTGAAAATTGAAAATTTTCATATGTAATTTTTTTTTCTTCATTTTTTTCACATGTAAATTTTTTTTCTTCATTTTTTTCACATGTGAAAATTGAAAAATTTCTCGTGTGAATTTTTTTTCACATGTGAAAATTGAAAATTTTCACATGTAATTTTTTTTTTCATTTTTTTTCACATGTAAATTTTTTTTTTCATATTTAAAATTGAAATTTTTTTGACATGTCACAAAAAAAAAAAAAAAGAAATCGAAAAAAAAAATTTCGAAAAAAAATTTTCGGAATTTTTTTTCACATGTGAAAAATGACGGAAAAAAAATTGAAAATTTTTTGAATTTTTTTTTTGAAATTCTCAGAAAAATTGGTTAACTAGTATTAGGCATTAGATCAAAATTAAAGAAAGATAAAATGAGTGGCTAGGATCCCTTCTCACATTCTCACAAAAATATGACTTCTTATTTGAACGCATATATATATATATATATATATATATATATATATATATATATATATATATATATATATATATATATATATATATATATATATATTTACTTTTTTTTTTAATTTGTGATCGAAATTCTAAATCTTGTCAACACAACCTTTGTAGATTTTTCTCATAAATAAATATATAGTAACCCAATTGAACAAAAAAAACTTCGGTAACTTAAATGAACAAAATCGCAAAGTTGTGTAACATATCTTTTTAATAATGGTAAGTAGATATCTGAATTTGACAATGGGGCCCACAAAAAGCTGAGGTGGACAATGTAAAAACTCAATCCCCCGGTTACCAATTTTTGAGGTAACCTGAATGAGCACAGTTCTAGTGTTCAGTAACCTGAATGTCGAACCCGTATACTCCAATACCTCGTTTGTACAAAAAATAAATAAATAAATAAATAAATTAGTAAGTTAGACCAATAAAGTTGAAAAGTTGAATAACTTATCTATCTAAATCCTATTTACAATCATGCATTTTCATCCAAGAGAGTAACAGATTGATGCTAGTTACTTGCATTTTCTTTCTCTTTAGACGAAAGATGACTTACAAATTGTAAGGCTAGTGGCAGCGGATCAGAGTATATCGATCGAGCATATGGGTCAACTCATTTCCAAATAGGTTGCCTCCACTGTGGAGGTTGTTTGCCAAATGGGTCACCGGCCAAGATTTATTAATATCGGTTGTGTTCACGACCCATATTGAAACACACAAAGTCACATTTAATTCCAAAAAAATATATATGGGTCACCACTGTGAAGAGAGAGGTGAATATGGGTAGAGGAGAGAGAAAACTGAGATGACAGCCATAAAGATGATGCAATTTAGGTTGCCACTGTCACCAGCCTAATAAAAACTAGCCAGATAGAGTAAAGCAAAAAGCCAAGAACTATCTCATATGTAAAAATTTGGAAACTAGTTTTCAGGATGTTAATGCTTTATGTTGACACGCTACTTTTGTATTCCCACACATCACACAAACTCATATCGATCAAATCAAAATTCACCCTCCCATAACACAAAGTCGTCTTTGTTTACTGCAACCAAAAGTGTCAATTAGGGGTGAAAACGAGCCGAGCCGCTCGTGAAAAGCTCGGGATCGGATCGGTAAAAAGCTCGAACGAGCCGAGCCTAAACGAGCTCGAGCCATCCTTGATTCATTCCATCGTTATTTACTTAAGTGTCAAAGCTAACGCGATAGAATGGCATAATCGCTTATGGCATCCATCTTTAGAAATTATTAAGTCCATTGTTGCTTCTTCAAAGTTCAATGTTCCCAATAATAACTCTTTTAGTTGTAATGCTTGTGAATGTAATAAAAGCCATAAGCTTCCATTTAAGCAAAGTACTTTAATCTCTCAGTTTCCGCTTGATCTAATATACACTGATTTTGACTTTTCCAGTTTATTCCTTTGATGGGTGTAAATACCATGTCATTTTTGTGGATCATTTTACTTGATATGTATGGTTTTATCCACTCAAAAAGAAATCAGACACCAAGGAAGTATTCATTCGGTTCAAAGCTTTGTTTGAAAAGTTCTTTGCAAGGTCCATCATAATGATTTATTCTGATAATGGGGTGAATATCAAACACTCTCACAATTTTTATCGATAAATGGTATCTCGCAACTCACTACTCCTCACCACCCGAGCATAATGGTTCTGTTGAACGACGACATGTCACATTGTCGAAACCGGACTTTATTTACTTTCACATGCTCAATTACCGATTGAGTTTTAGTTCATAGCATTTACAACCGCTTCGTATCTAATCAATCGGGGGTTGCCCACTCCAACCCTCTCCCACAAATCCCCATTTGAGCCTTTATTTGGACTGTCTCAAAATTATCTCAAGTTACGAAGCTTCGTTGTCTTTGTACCCGTGGCTCCGTCCCTACACTATACACAAGCCGTACCCATGCTCCATTCCGTGTATTTTTGTAGGATACTCAGCCACACAAAGTGCCTACTATTGTCTTGATCATGTGACTCACAAGATATACACTTCTCGTGACGTTCGTTTTGTAGAAATGGAATTTCCCTACACTAAACTTTCATTGACCGCATCCGAACTTACTAATCCTACGTCTGATAGTTGGTATCACGTTATTGTTCCTATTTTATCCTCTAGTGAATCATTTACAAGCATAAATGATACCCCATTAGAGTCGTTCACTTCACCTACCACATTCCATCCTAGTGACAAGAACACCTCATCATAAAGTAATAATGTCTCTTCGCCCTCCACCCATCCACCTGAAATTGTCACCAATGAATACTTAATCTCAGTAGATTCATCGTCACACGTTCCCAAAATAACATTTTCAGGCCGAATCTCAAATATGCAAATCCTACTACTGTACAACAACGTCCTAGTGAACCTAACACAATTTCTCAAGCACTTGTTGATCCTTTATGGAAACATGTCATGCTTGATGAAATTAAGGCACTTCATAACCTTGGGACATGGGAACTTGTTCTAGCTAACTCGGGACAAAACGTTGTGAAATGCAAATGGGTTTTTCGCATTAAATATAAGCCTGATGGTACGGCGAAACGTTATCGTGCTCGTTTGGTTACAAAATCCGTCATGATACAAACAGAACCTTTATTCCTGTGGTAAAACCCGTCACGATACGAACTTTTCTTGCTCTTGTAGTGACTCACAACTGGTCTATTTGCCAACTTAATATTAATAATGCATTCTTAAACGGAACACTTGATGAACAAGTTTATATGACTCAACCGCCTGGATTTCCAGATGCCACTTTTCCAAGCTATTTATGCAAAATTCGAAAGGAAATATATGGTCTCAAGCAGGCTCCCTTAGCCTGGTATAATAAGCTCACTGCATTCTTGATGTGTTTTGGGTTCAAACAGTCAATTTCAGATGCTTCCTTATTTATTGATCATGGTGGTTCAACTCCTATCTATCTTATTGT
>JARVZY010006659.1:0-25723 GCA_030686995.1 Artemisia argyi | reverse complement strand
TGATGCTTTATTTCATCGCATTTGGATGTCATAAACCAAGAAATGGAAAAGATACATGTCTTAAAAAACAATTTGTCATAAAGTTTGTGAAGCATGCTCTTTATTTTAATTATTAGTATACCATTAGATGTGGTGTGAACAAGGGTAGCACACCTTTCATGTATCATTTGGGAAATCTCTAAGCAAGAGCTAGATGCTGCTAAAGATAAGAGAGACAATGGGATCAATTATTGACAGCAAGTCAAGGTTCATAGATTATTAACTAGTCTTATTTAATTTAATCAGCCGCCCGGCTTATCTAGAAATATGCCATCCTTAAATTATGGGGAAAAAAAAACATGTTGGGCTTCCAAGAACAAACATGATGATGGTTTCAACAATTCAACATATAGGTTAAGGAGGTCTTTGCTGAGTGCTTAATAATGCATGTAAATTAGCACCTCTTTCTTTATTAGTAACAGATAATTAAGATAATATACAATCTAAATTGAATCCAGTTTCAGATAAATATATACCAAGATTTATACGTAGACTCACATCCTATTTATGATTTAACTTAAAAAGAAATCCACAGAAAGCAAGTGCGAAATCACTTGATCGAGTTCCCTAGTCATGAAAGGCGCTTTAGTCTTCAGGGATTCAAAATTGCAGCACCATAAGCAGCTTAGCTGCATAATAGTACATGTAGTTACTACTCGACTTCTCACACTTTGATGTCTATTACCTTTGAAATAGATTCCGGTCCTTTAGCCTTACCTCTCCTCCTCACCGTTCAACCTTTTTCAATTTTCTTCAGCCTTTTTCACCTCCGTTGACTTTCTCAGCCTCTGGAGCAGCAACAACAAGCGCTTTAGCTTGCATTTTATCTTTGCTTTTTTCTCACTATCCGCTAACAGCAGATCACACAAAATTCATTGTTATAATGTTTAATTCAGAAGTTTTATAAAGTGCCAAATAACTTTGGAATTAATCATCTGGTGACCTGATGAACCCTGTAAAAGTGTTGCTCCTGATCGCTTAAACGGGATACAAATCAAACTTTCAATAAATTTTGGAACACAAAACATGCCACATCATGTAAAATGTCACAGTAGCATTTTTACCTGTTAAACATGGATAAGTTTTTACAATACATGTTCATAAATTCAAATGGTGTGTCTTATATTTTTGTGACCTTACTAAAACTAAATAGTTGAAAACTTGAAATGTCCTGTTACTATACACGTTTTTTTGAGAAGTTACGCGACTTTTCGGATCTTCTTACTTGTCATCTCTTTGCAGATAAACTACGTTTTATGCAAATGCAACACAAACCATCACATCTTGCAAATTTGCAGAACTTTAGTTAAACACCAGCTCGTTTTTTGATCTTGTTTCTCTTTCAACCGGTGTTACTATTACGATAACAAATCTTTTCACATTTTACTCTAAATAATAAGCTCAAGAAAAACGCAAACATTCCGGAAAGTTTATATCAGAATGGATAAAATTAGTAAATTACTATGACTTTTTGATTATTCAGTATTTTCAAAATTAAATAATGTCAAATTTTAACCAAAAATAGATACTTAACATGTTGTTCTAACAATCTGACCATTCATTCAAAATTACATACTCCCTGAAAATGTGTCCCGCCGTGTTTCTAAAGGAACACCTTGCCACCAAATGTTATCTTCATATTTGCTTGTCGTGTGCAACAATGAACTAATAACATGAAAAATAAATTTATGGCGAACAATGTGCATACTTATTATGTATGTTACCAAATGATTCCGAAGGTAAACAATATACAGGAAGGATAACATCTCTTAAATTTTTCTTTCTACTAAAATTTATCTACAGTACACTTTGATCCAGGATCAGCATACTCAAAATTTCTGTCTCTATACACCTTCCTATGCGTAACATGAAAATGCCTATGCAGAATCATAGATATATGCTCCTTATGCTTTATATTTGGAAATGAGAATTAAACCATCTCCAAAAGCTTGATATTTCCCAAGGAATTTGCAGCAACCAAAGTGGATGACTGACTACGCCAACAGACAGATGAGATGAATTGCTCAGAGTCATCCACTTCATCACCTGATATTGGATCTGTGGTGTTGAATTTATGCGACAATGCAGGCATAGGGAGAGCTTTGTGATAGACATAAACCTGAGATATGTTTAGAACAAGAATTAATAGACTTCTTTGCTTTAACTACGAGTGGCATTTAAGAAGAGGACGGAGTTCAAAGTGTACAAAGGAGAACACAATTGAGAACTGAGATTATTAGAAACTTCAGTCATCCCCGCAAAAACAAAATGAAATAGTTGTCTTTATCTGAGATCCAAGATCCCGTAAACAAAGAACAAAAGGTAACAATTTTGTGGGGCATCCCAAACGGGAAATTGCTGCTTCTTAATGGGGAAACAAAGTTTATGATAATTTTAGTAATATGTTATTGACGTCAAGCACTAGTCTGTTTCCAGTTGAGAATTCTTAAGACAACATTGGTGGATAATAAGGCATAAATGAACATTAATCAATGTAATCACTTATCAAGTAGCAATGAACAACTGAGGATGGTTAACAGAAGTACCTCGTTTGTTTCCGAACCAGTAGCGATGTAACCATCAGAGACCGATAAACCAACAAAGTTCTGACATAAAAAAACAAAATTTCACATGTGAGTCATCAGAAGGCCTAAACGTGTACATTTCCAACACTCTAAATTAGATAACTTGCAGAAATAAACAAGCATACCTTTAGATTCATGTGGCCCGTGAATGTCTGAATAGGACAGTCAATAACTTGTGATGTGGACTCTGACAAATCCCAAAGCTTAAGCGTGTTATCCGTAGATGATGATACAAGAGTTGATGAATCCACAAACTTGACATAGCTAACGGTTTTGTTATGACCAACTAATGTAAAAAGTGGCATGCTCGGGCTGCGAAGATCATAATAATAAATTTTATGATCAGCTGAACCAAATGCCAACATATTGCCAGAATTAGACGGGAACTGAACACAGCAGACATTGGCCTTTGTTTTAATGGTACCGACGCTCACTCCCTGCAGTAGCAGCCCATGTAAGGAAACAACTTATTATACATCCACATATTAGTCTATAAATTACTTATAAGTAGATAACAGCAGTACGTTTAGTTTTCAAAGCTGACATCCACCAAGTTGAAGAATATTATTGCCTGATTTGTATTCCAGAGCTTAACAGAACCGTCATCACTCCCGCTCGCCAGCAATGTTGGATTTGCCGATGAGAAGTCCACAGACCACACACGTCTCTCGTGTTCCTTCAGTTCCATATGCACTTGATTCCGTGTGACGTCCCATATCTGAAACATAATCAACAGAATTTCAATACCTAAGACTTGTAAAATTACCAAAATGTAAAATTATCAAAAGATTAAGAAAAACTTTTTGCATAATATATACCTGTACTACACCTTCGAAATTGCTTGAAGCAATTTGGCTTTTAATGTAGTTATTCCAACAAATACTGCTAAGTTTTGATCTACTCGACATTTCAACAACAGGGTAGTGAATGTCACGATTCTCGTTCAAGATTGAATTGTATTCAAAAACTTTAATTTTTTTATTAACACCGCCTGTTGCGAAATATTCTCCATCTCGATCAAACCCCAGAGAGCAAACAAGATTGGAAGAATTTAAAAGATCGCCTTGCTTTAAATCTGCTTTTACGTTTAACCTCTTAAAGGACATATATTTGGATAATCCCTCTAAAAATGAGCTGATCCATCCACTTTGTCTACCTTCAGCAAGCCTCTCTCTTGGTAGGAAGTTATTAGCAGAACTAATAGATCCTTTACCATCACTACTCATCGGTGCGTTTCTAGGCAATGGTTTTGCTGCTGCTATTGGTTTGAAGGCCCTGCGCCTATTCATAAAGTAGGCCGATTCTAGTTTCTTGAAGTTTTTCATCAATCGAGAACTTCTAGAAATAGAATTTTCTGTACCTCCGATGGTTGTGTCTAATGCTTGATGCTCGTTGTGAAGATAACTAGATGGTCGGATTCGTTTTCTGGATCCGGAGCTTGAGGAATCGTCGTTTGTAGATGGTAATCTCGAAGGTGAATCTTGGAGGTTTGAACTTAGACCTCCTTTTCCGTGAATAGATGCTTGTAGTTTAGTAACTTCCTGCAAATCTGAAGATAGAAATGACACAGTTCTGCGCAAGTTGTCTGCTGAATCTTGCTTCCGTTGTTGGAGCATTAGAAGAAATTCTAGTAACAACTCCTGCTCTTCGATTTTTTCTTTAAGCTCTATAGCCGCTTCTCGCTCTACTAAGGTATCTCGAGGTTCGTTAAGGAATTCACTTTGTAGCACTTCACTGAAATCAAATAAGAGAAATTTCACATAAGAATATGCAAACCATTTCTGAGTACTTTTATCAGTAAAAGCGGAGAACATTGACATTGGTTGCCTAAAACAATAAATGCATCAAAATAATACATCTGAACTTTAACTCGCATTTTCATATCCTAATATACTTTTTATACTTGTTAGCTTTCTAAGTGCAGTCATCTACGGGAATTGCATTAGATACGAGCTAGTTTATAACGCAGGGACTAACAATGTAATATTGAGAAAGCTAGCTTGTATTAGGCCTATAAATACGCTCCATATCTCTCCATGGAGTTTGGAGGGCGTGTAGAACATCATAATGGTTTTCATCTATTTTGATCATTTATCAAATAAACACATTTTCTTCACCCTCTCTCTACTTTCTCTCTCTAGAACATCATAATGGTTTTCATCTATTTTGATCAATCTCGACCTCCCGATCTCTTTAGGATCTTGATATTTCATGTTTTACATTTGGTATCAGAGCTTGAATGAGATTGTGGAGTGTTTGTTTTTCGAAAATCAAATTCAAATCTTGTCGAAAAAACGTTTCGTGGGAGTGCGAGGCGAACTGGATATGTTTTTGGTGAAATTTTGAGTTTTAATAATGAAGTTTGAAACTTTGTTGTATAATCTCTAAACATATGAAGTATGTTATTCATGTGTTAGATACTAAGATTTAAACTTTATATGGAAGATTTGGATTTGTTTTCGAAGTAACGCGCATTTCGGGTTTTATAGATTTTCGTGGGTTTGATGCCGTTTTTGTTAAGGTTCGGTGTTTAGAACGTGGTGAGAAATGGTATAGTATAAAGATTTGAAAGTATGGTAAGTCAAATCTTGCTAGAAATGTTATTTTGGTTCGAATAGGGGTGATATGGTGCGTTTTTGATAAAGTATTCGGTATGTGTGAAATTTCTCGGTTCATTTGAATGTCTCGGTACATTCCTAGATTTTAGGAACATCCCACCAACCTATGTGGCCCCAAACGAGAACTACAAACCGAGAACATGAGCATAAACCAGAAAATTTATTCGGTTTGAAACCGAAAACTTTCACCCAAGAAACCCAACCAAGAACTAAGCTAACCGAAAACCTAGGGCACCGAACCGAAAACTTTTTGGCAAACCGAAAACTTAGGGCAAACCGAAAACCTAGGGCACGGAAGCACTACCTCAGCAAGAACCTTTTGTACCAAGAAAATTATTCAAACCAAGAATTTTTCCAAACCTAGAAACGGTACCGAGAACTGTACCAAACCAAGAAATTTTTCGGTTCTAATACTAAAACCGAAAACTTTTCTCACCATAAACCAATTAGATTTGTTTACCGTTTATCTGCAAGTAAAAGAAGAAAGTTGGGGAATTCATGAAGACAAACGACTACGAAGACTTCCTCAGAGTTGTTAGGTTACTTAAATTTTATACTTTACTTGTAGGGAACACTGTAAGCAATTCCCGTATGTCATCACTTGGGGAGAGATTGTTAGCTTTCTAAGTGAAGTCATTTACGGGAATTGCATTAGATACAAGCTAGTTTATAACGCAGGAACTAATAATGTAATATTGAGAAAGCTAGCTTGTATTGGGCCTATAAATACCCTCCACTCTCTCCATGGAGGGTGTGCAAGGGTATGTAGTTCATTTCATTTATCAAATAAACACCTTTTCTCCGCCCTCTCATATTGGTTTTCATCTATTTTGATCAATCTCGACCTCCCGATCTCTTTAGGATCTTGATATTTTATGTTTTACAATACTTATCTGATTATGTGCTAGAAGACCACTTGACTACCTAGCTTCAGTCAATGCGAAATACACCACCATTTTAAGCACTGCAACACTGATGTGGGATGAGAAGAAACATATCGCTCTACTTATTTGTCGATAAAGTATTTTGAGTTGCAAGTGGTACTAATGTTTTAGCCTTGATCAATACCCTTGAAGCAATCTAACAATCAAAATGGCACATCAGAACTCAGACCTGCCCAATGCTTTAGCTATAAACTTAGTAACAAAAAACACCTAATATAGCAAGTCACATAAGCTGCATAAATTCTACACTTTCATGTGCTTCAGGCACGTACATTTTACTATTATATAAAAAACAAACAGAACCACAATGCCCCCAATTGAATATAAATTCAAATGATTCCCGGTGCTATGATTAATTAAAGTTCCATATTCACATGCCTCATTTCAGAGTTTAGTACTATCCGGTTTGCATAAATAATATAACCGGATGGTAAGCAACCATAAAAAATATCTTTAAAAGAAACTCACTCCATTTTTGGCCTACTAGCAGGCTCGGGATGCAGTAACCACAAGCAAAATAAGGCTTCTTTAGGCCACTTTAATAATAACTGAGGAGGAAACACGCGATGTCTTAGGCTTGACATGGTTGCATTCTTTTCTTCTGCTGAACTACTTGTGTAATATAACTGTAAATGGAAATATAACGTTAATTGGGTTAGAAGACCATGACTCCACAAGACAAATAACTTAAAACATCAGGTGGTTATGTTACATATAATACAGAACAATGTAAAGCTTAAAGCATAAACACATACCTCAAAAAGAAGAACCCCAAGTCGATAAACATCAGAAGCACAAGAACTTGGAGCACCAGCAGCCTCCTCAGGGCTCGTGTACCAACTCGCTTCCATTTGCAATATTCTTTTCATTGGGAACCGGTTTTTCTTTTCTTCCGTTTGTTCAACATTACTGGCTCCCAAATTCTCTGACCCGGATTGCAACCAACTGTTTTCCGATACTTTTCGGGATATATTTCCATGGTTTTTCTCAGAATGATTTTGACCCGAAGAAGAACACATTCCCATATAATCAGCAGTCTGATTATGCAATTCATACTCACACGAATCCTCACCTGAACCCGAATCAGAACACGACAAAGATTCTATAAACGATACACGATTATATGAAGACATAACAAAGCACGACGGCCGAACATTATGTACAACAATCCCTTGAGAATGAGCCAAGTTCACAATTTCCACAATCTGCATAAATATATGCAAACAATCAAGCCCATTAACAACTCTTTCACTATTATCCAACCACTGCCTCAAACTAACATCCTTAACTTCAACCGGCCTAATAACGGCACCATCACCTTCCCTAAAGTACCCAAACTGACTCTCAGCACGATTCGAGTTCCCCAAAACACCCTTTTCACCAGATAACCTAACAGTACTACTATCCGGTATTCGTCTCAGGTTCCTACTCGAAACAGCCGATGAATTGAACCCCCTAGAAGTACTACCGGACCTCTGCCAACCAGACTCAGATGAGTTCTCCATTAAAGATCACACCAAATGCAAAGAATCCCACAAAATTCACTCACTTCTACATAAGACATCTTGAATCAAAAGACCATCTTGCCCCTTAAATACTAATCACACCTTTTAGCCTGAAACTTTTCACATAAAGCAAGATTCAATCATCCCATAACATATAAATCACATGCAATTATGCAAATAAACTCTAACTGCACAGTGATTCATATCATATATATAATCTTGAATCAAAATAGCATTTTTACCCTTTAACCACCAATCAAGCTTAAAATTTTATAACATAATAAATCAAAACTAAATCAACCCATAACAAATGATTCACATGCAAACTACCATTTTTTTTACTAGCCCACAACAAAATCAAGATTTAAAATCTCAGAAAAAAAAATCACATGCAAATAAACACTAAACTACATACACAACAATTCTAATAAAATTTAATCAAACATAACAAAATTTCAAACTAGTAATACAAATATATATACATATATCATACCAGTAATCACCCTGAATGAAATATTCTTGTTATTATTTTTTTTTTTTTCAGCTAGCTTGTTTCAACAAGAACCTCATAAATAAAATCTTATGTCTTTAAGAACAGTAGCACCTTCTGTCCACAACCACAAAAAATATAAACCATTTATTTCTTGCCAAACATTTTTGAAAATACATAAAACAAATACTTTTATAGTATACAAGTATATATTTGGAATGTACAAAAAAACCTATAATGTCTTTATACTCATACATCAACTCTAATCCACTCATTTGCAATTGTTTTTTCAAAGGACCTACGTGGCACATTTATATCCTCTATATATGTTTTGACGGTCCACTTCATGCGATTTGGTTGTGATTTTTGGATGATTAGTCAACTAACTTGGAACTGATTATATTAATGGATTTAATTGTGTAATTAGATGACGTCCCACTTTATTGAAATTTAATTAGGGTTGCTTATTTTTATCTTTAGCACATATAACAACATCTACAATGGGTTAGTTTTATATATGACTTTTAACTATTTGAAAAAGCTAGTTGAGTCATTTGAAGTACTTTGATAAAGACTTGATAAATAACTTGTGAAACACTAAGTCTTTGAAGAAAAAAAAAAAAAAAAAAAAACTCATTTAAGTAATGAGTTTTTTTTTTTTTTTTTTTTTTTTTTTTTTTTTTTTTTTTTTTTAACGACTTGTTAGTTGTTAGTGGTTCAGGTAACGGTTGAGCAGTATGCTGACTCTGAACTCCGCATGTACTTCCACCTATTCCGCCTGAAAGGGTAAAAGTCTCGGGTGGGACTCGAATTTGAGACCTCCCCTCCCCAAGCCCCTAAAGAATCTTTGTAGCCAACTCAGCTAACCCATTTGGTTATTAACATTAAACGAGTTATGCATTAACTCTGGAAGAAAGCATTAAGGGTGCGTTTGGTTTGATACTTTGGAATGGGTTTTAAGGTTGATGTGATAAGAATGTGTTGTTTGGTTCATGCTTTTAATAAAAGGAATGATAGAAGGAATGAAATTTCAGTCCACATCAATTTGGAGGGTTTTGTCAAAACTCGTGGGACCCACCACTTTCTACTCCCACATACCATTTTTATATAAATTTTTAAATAGTATTTTTTTACTATAATTTTATTATATATTTTATCTCTCCAAATCCTAAACCAAATACAAATCCTATTCCAAACCCACCTATAAACCAAACGGACCCTTATGAATCAAGTCTTTAAAGACTTGATGCATTATAGATGCTCTAATAGGTGTAAGTACCTTTTGCTTAATTCCTTAATCATTAAACTAATATCAGCAAGTTTCAATTTCAAAACACATGGTTTGATTATAAACTAATATAGACAACACAAAAACTAATATAGGCAACACAAGTTTCAAAACACACGGTTCGATCATAAACTAATATACAACTTCTAAGAGTTGAAAACTAAAAAACTAATAGACAACACACCACAACTAAAATTTAAGATTCAGACATCCGAACCTAATTAATATATAACTCAACCACACACTAAAAACATAATTAAAAAACACACACACATTACACCATACTTTCTCTAAAATTGTTGCCGCCATCACCACATGAATCTGCCACCACCTCCATCGTCAAACCGACTGTACCTTCACATCAACCCTACCACCGTAAATCCCCATCAACACCGAACCCTTCACCACCGAAACCTCAACATGGACTTTCAAGTTTTGAGGTATTTTTGAATGTTTTTATTAGATTTATGTATATTAAACAAGTTTTGAAGATTTTTTTATATAAATATGCATATATTATTTGTGGATCTTAGTCGTTTAAAAGTTTTTGGCACTTTTACTATTTCAGCCGCCTCTTGCAGCTGCATGTCACTGGTGAACCTTGGGATGCGATGATGGTGACTCATCAATTATTTATTATTGTGTTTTAAACAATGATTAATTTAACTTTAAAAATTATAAAAACACATGCTTGATGCAACTTAAGTTATAAACCTATTGCAGTCATTTTAGCTATAATGAGTATATATCTCTTCTGTGGCGCAAACATTGTATTATTGTACTAAAGCTTTGTATATGAGTAATTATAAGATATACTAAAACTCAAAAATGTAACAGGGCAGCATCTACAGTACCAACGTATGTCTACAATGTACTGATTGGTTAGCAATTAATCACTTTTTCTATTGGCCAAAAATCGAATAAAGTGCATGGGTTGTTGATAGTGGCCCAAAGGACATCTTGCTATTGGCTATTGGCCCAGCTTTAAAAAATAACAGACTATGTAATCTCTCTTTTTTCCTTAATAAGGGTTCTTTAATCTCCCAGCCATCCACGTGCACGTATCATTTGTGGCTAGGATTATTTTTACACCACCTAACTTTAGTACGATGTTTATGCATGATCTTGATAAGAAACTTTTAAAGCTTTCTTTGTCTTTTTAGTAAAAACCATCTTCATGTAAAACAAAGTAAACAAAAGAGAAATAATATTCAATGATAGTTTGGATCAGTATACTTCATCTGTGTTACCAAGGTATTGTAACTGTGCCTGTTATACTACTTCCACTTTGTAGATTTGTGTTTTTGTAACTTGCTTCTAATGTTGCCAGTTACACAAGTCTTGGCTGAAACAAAAGGTTTGCTATAGCTTTTTGACAAAGGTAGGTTTACACTTACGTTTTCTCCTTTTCCTTTTGTGTATGCATGGATTCCTCCTTTTTTTAACCCCATGCCTCATGGATTCTGTAGGCTGTTATGGTTAAATATGATGTTTTATCATGTTTTTTTTTTGTAAACTAGGTCGGTTTTCATGATTTGTTGTTCATGTATGAATGAAAGTCATTTTTCCCCTTTTCCTTAATGATATTTTCTTATTTACTGATAGGATTTATATGTTCTAATTATGTATATTTTGGTGGTTTAAATTGATGCCTTGTCATGTTTCTGCTAAAGGAATTAATTGCTTATGTTATGTTATGCATTGTCTTTATATACAATGATGTTCTTGCATTGTTAGTAGTTACCTACATTAAGAAAACATGGATAAGGTTAAAAACAAGAAAATAGTCGAGAGTAACTATATGAACAAACCACAATCATTGTATGCTAATCGTTCTTCTGAGATAACTGAGAAGCAGTCACCGAAAAATGAAACTGAAATTGGGGCAAATCTTCCAATAGAACATGGACAATTTAAAGCACAATCTTTGTGCAATGAAAGAGGAGTTATAAAACCGCCACCATCTCTTGTAACTGCCTTTTTTCATATACCTAACAACCAGTTATGGAAGCATGAATCACAAGTCATTACCCATAGGAAACCAGAAAAATGTATTTTGAAAAACAAACGCCGCACAATGAATCAAGATTTTCAGAGTTTAACATTCGTGTAGATAAAGATGCCCATGGTCATCAGTCAGGTTACGAATGTACATCAAAAAGTAAGACAGAAAAAGAAAGTGTGTGAAACCCAAACAGTTGATGATACAAGCTACAAAAAACACGAGGTTAATTTCATTATTGTCATCTTATTCTTTAGATGAAATTTATTTTAGGTAAATATGTTTAGTTTAATGAATGAAGGTTCTACAGAAAAATCTACATGTTTGCAATAATTATCCTGAACATTTTGATGGTATAGTTTACGGTTACACTTATTGATGACGTATAATACGGATAGCAGGCTTACTGGGCCTGGACCGTATTATAACACACTGGGGCCCCGGCCCAACAAAACAAGTATTCAGATATCAGCAAAGCCCAAGCCACGAGCAGGGCACGGTCCGGATCCTCAACAATGGACGCGGACCATCTAAGCAATACTTTTGAGGTAAGCTCACAGACCGGCTCCCGGTCCGGAAGATGATCCGCATCCACAACCTTGATTAAGATGCGGATCCTTGCCCGACAAGGGTCCCACACCAGCCACTACAAAGATACACGAAATGTTAGGAAACCCTAGTATCTCGTCCACCTATAAAAGGCAACCCCAAATCACATTTACGAGGTATGACTTTCTCACTCGTCCCAACACATATATTTCTCTGAAAACATGAGTACTTACTCTCACGCCGGAACTTAATTGTGGGGTCCGTCCCTACGATAAGGCTAACGGTTTACCTTTATTTGTGCAAGAAATTCAACCTACTACTTGGATTAGTGCATAAACCATACAGCGGACGATCCATCAAGGATGACCCATATCGGACTAAGCCCAATCCTACCCCATTCACACTTTTTGCACTAACACTTATGGTGAGTCATAATTTCGTTTACAACCAATATACTTTAACTTTTCTTTCAAAATATGTTTTAACTTATGGTAAATATTGTGTAATAGTTGCATAAGGTAAATATGTTTTCGTTCAGTATATACTTATTGTATCATCTATTATACAATAAGATAAATCACAAATTTGAAATTGTCACTTCAGCTTGAACAATAGGAGATCATGATTTTAAAATGAAGCCTTTTAATTGGCTAATATTAGTCAAAATTGAATATGATTTGGTTAACATTACAATAAATGGTTTTTTCTAACATGTACCATCGGATATATGATAAGGTATAATTATTAAATGAAATCTTATCATATAAGTTTCCAACTAATACACAATAATTAAAGTAAAAATTTGTTATAATTATATAAAATCTTCAATTAAATAAACTAAAACTTGACTTCTTCTATAACGACCTAAAATCCGAAGTAGCATTTGACCAACGAATTTGAATATAAGCTAAGGTTCAACACTATACGTTATTAACTAAAATTTCAATATATGAAATAACTAACCAAAGACTATACAAATTCGGCCAACCTTTATTTCATTTGAGAATATCACATTACAAGTTACTTGAGCCTAAACTATAACCTAAGTATAATGGAATCGACATGACCTATATCATAGGTATACATGAATTCAACACACCATATAATATAACATGTATATACTTTGTTTTGGACCATATACGAATACTTATACATGTGTGCATAAAATAATTTAAGTAGTAAAGTAAATACAGATTAATATTTGAAAGCATGAAAAGGAGAATAAATTATCTCTACTCCCCTCAGACTCGGTAGAAGTGCAGCCACATATGTCCACAAGAATAGGTAATTCCAGTCCATATTATCCCCATGAACTCGGCAACCACTTCTCCATATTTTTCCCATTCGAAGCTCGATATCAAACCAAATTCCACATTTCAAACTCACACACTAAACCCTATAAACTACTACAAGTGGCGGCTTCATTTTGATTCTGTCAAATATCCAAGAAAGAACAAAACCATAGGGAGGAAGATAGGCGTGATAAGAAAATATTTTTTACGCTTTTAGGGGGTCATTTAAGCCCTAAATCGTGTTTTTATGATCAAAGATTGCCTCAAATCGTTTCTTTTATCATTTTAGGTACTTGGGACATGAATTCTAGAAAAGGAAGCATTTTGGAGCTTTTCGGACATTTTTATGCTCAAGAATGAAGAAAACAAGAAAAGTCAAGAAATTAAAGATTTAACACCTGACGGCGTCACGCTTTGGAGCTGACGCCGTCACCTTATGACGATATGCCATGGATTTTTTATGCTGAGACACCCTGGAAAAATTTGACAAGTTAACACCTAACTACGTCAGGTGTATTTGGAGCAAGGCCGTCTCCTTTTAACTCAACACGAGACGGCCCAGAACTATTATAACAGGACGGCGTCAGAGATCTCTTATGTGATACGAAACCCTAAAACACGGCGACCTGACGGCGTCAGAGGCTAAAACCTGACGCCGTCAGACTTGTATATCTATATATATTTTTCGATTTTTCATTCATTAAGTGGTGTAACTTTTGGGAGATAAACCCTATTGATGAGGCGAAAAATGAACCGTTTTTAGGGGGTCATTTAAGCCCGGAATTGAATTTATTTGATCAAATATTGCCCTAAATCGTTCCTTTTGTGATTTTAGGTACTTTGGGAGTGAATTCTGGAAAAGGAAGCATTTTGGACGTTTTCGGAGCATAAAAGTGAAGAAAACGACAAAGACTTAATTTTCCATGCTGAGAACAGTACCTGACGGCGTCAAGAAGGAAAATATGACGGCGTCAAGAGCAAAATCCATGACAACCCAGAGAAAACCTGAAGGCGTCAGAAGTAGGGCGTCAAGAGTTATTTTGGTGACGGCCTGAAGAAGGATTACACATGACGGCGTCAGATCCAGATCTAGGCAGTCCGAGAACTTTATTGGCGGCGAGATGACGGCGTCAGAAATTTACTCTTGACGCCTTCACCTCACAAAATCTATATATACTTTTCTATTTTTCATTCATTAAGAGAGGAACTTGTGTGGAGAATACTAGGGCCGAACCTAATAAACCCTAGGTCGTTTGTAACAGTATTTTCAAGGGTTTTCACCCCTTGAAACCTTTCATGTTCAATTAAGATAAGTCTTCTTTTAATGCATTCAATATGTCAATGTGTTGTTTGAATATATCTTATGCTTGTCTTGATTATAACATGCTAGGCTAGATCTTTCATGTGTTTGCTTAGATGTAATGAAACCTAGATGTTTATTATAGGTTGATTGCTTGTTTATAGTTGTAATGGATGAATGATTTCAATGTTAGGCTTAAGAAAACTGGCAGATCTCCATTGTGTAACTTGCTTGAACGTCTTAAGAAACATGAACCGATGTGTACTAGGTTTTTATGATTGTATTTAATGCATGAGCGAATTCTAGTGATCCCATGTTAGGAGCTTCTTAGCTGGCTCGACATAGGAGTGAAGTAGGAGCTTATAGGATTGGGGAAGTAAGTACGCCACCCCATGAATGGTATTAAGGAATACAATCCGTCATCCACGCAACTGTAACAAGTAATTAACCTGTAAAAGATATCTGGGGAGTAGTGAAATCTAAGTAAACACAATTCTCCCATATATTGCTCACACCACTATCTTAATTTAGTTTATTTTCATTTTTATTATTTTATTTTGATTGCATCTTAGTAATTGGGTTAGTTGATTAGCAACTAATTCCGCCCACTCCTCTAAAAACTGAGATTTTTATTTGCTTTTATAAAACATAAAAAATACAAAAAGAATCATCCCTCACCTCTAGACTTAATTTTTAGGATTTCTAATCCTATCGATACTATTCCTGAGTTGAACGATCAATCCCCCGGTACTTGTCACTATACTATACTACAACGATCAGGTACACTGCCTGGTGGGGGTTGTAAGCTTCTCGAGATCCCTCGAGAGGTAAAGCCTGGTGCAATTCCCACGCATCAAGTTTTTGGCGCCGCAGCCCGGGGAATAGTTATTGCCTAGGTTAGAATTTCTTTTTATTAGGTCTACTTGCTAGATTCCTTTCTAGTAAGATTTTATTTTTATTTTTAGGTTTTCTTTAGTCTATCTTATTTCTTTGTTTCCTTTGTTCGTAAACTATCTCGATGAATAACAATAGCATTGATCGTTTGATTCCTGTTATTCGTGTTTTTCGTCGTAGGATTTTCCAAATGCCCGCCCCAATCCCTTTAGTGGAAAATGAGAACCCACCTAACCTCTCGCCTAACCACCACTTTGACAATAATTCTGAAATGGAGGAGTCTGGCCATGATGATGACCATAGGGCTAGTCCCTTTTACTATTCAGACTCCGATGAGGATCTAGATGATGGTGATGTGATTAATGAGGATAGGATGGAAGATGAAGTGAACCCTCTTAGGTATGTCGACCCTAGAACAAGGATTGAGAGTGATAGCTCATTCAATATGCAATTTCCTTGTAAGATTAGGTTTAGGAGCTTTGATGCCTACCTTAACTCATCCCTCCCAATGAACATAATCTCGCGTTGTGAATATAATAAAATCATGGTAGATGAGTTAGAATACAAAGGAGATAATGTTATTGCTAGGGCAATGTAATTGCATGTGTTCGTAGGAAGCTTCGTTTATCTTGTTGAGTTCATGGTTATGGAGAATCTAGGAGAATTTATCGATAGTAAGTTGACCCAAGTTGTGTTTGGAAAACCTTTCAAAAGGTTGACCAACCTTGATGAAGATTTTGTCTAGCAAATGCCCCGTGCACACCCTAGGTTCAAGGATTTTTCCATGGAGAAGTGTAGTAGGTATCCGCCCCTAGAAATGCTAAGTGAGACTGATAAGAGAAAAGGGCTTAAATATACTCATGAAAAGAATAAAAGGTATTATCGCGGATGTTTAGAGTTAGGTGATAATTATAAGAAAGATGAAGCGACTATTAGATAGCTCACCCTTGGTTATGTGAGCATAAGCGACACACGATAACCCATGACCTTGAGTCTAGCTACAAGACTCGTAAATAAAGAAAAGCGCTTCTTGGGAGGCAACCCATGTTTTGTGTGATTTTTAGTTTGTTTTATTGTTATTTGTTTCCGTATGCATGCTTTATTTTTATTGTTGGTAGATCATGTTTCAAAACTAAAATGGTGAAAATACTTTATTTTGTTGTTTGGCTTAGTCTTAACTTCATCCAAAGGTATTTCGCAAAAGATAAGTGTACGGGGAAACCCCAAATATGTTTTTAAGAAACAAACTCGATCATGATTCTCCACAATATTAAGTGAACATGTGTATTCGTATTTGTTAGAGTCAAATGCTTGTATCGAGTCATAATGATGTTTTTGCAGGATTTTCCACGAAGTAGGACGAAGTTTTTCCAGAAATTTTCCGGAAACTTAACATAAGAATTTCTGCAGGTCACTTCTGACGGCGCCAGGAAGAAATTCCTGACGGCGTCACGTGTAAAATTCTGGAAATTTTACCAGTTTTGTTTTTCTAACGGAGTCTTAAAGTTTTTGTTGAATCTGTAGTTTTATAATCTCCAAGAAATCTGCAAACATCATTCCACAAGCATTATATCTTATTTTGTTTTCTAGGATTTGTTAGCATATATAGATTGCTGCCGATTTTACGCGAGGTTGCCTTGTCTGTTTTCTCAGGTTTAACAGGTTATATATGACAAGAAGATGATTTATATTCTGGAAGGGAAGCTTTGATTGTTCATTTTCTTGGAGGAAGATCTAACCTGGTTACCATATTATCCATACCGAGCGAATCAGGGGAGTATTTGATTTCATTCTTTTACCTGCTTTACTTTTACATTCTTTACTTGAACATTGGAGACAATGTTCATCCTAAGTGTAAGGGGAGGGTAAAATGATGATACCTTACAGATACATTTTCGCTTGAGTTTGTTTGTTTGATGGTAGGTGTGTAATAAAACTATGAGAAATACTTGTTAGTGTAATTTTAGCGCCAAATTTAAAATTTTTTACAACATTTAGGAGTGAAACTTTAGCCTTAGCAAGCGTCTCATGGATAGGAGTTGTATGACTAGCACAAAATCGTACCATTCAGAAAAATTTTCCACCCAAATATGTGAGGTTCGCCTTTAGATTTGATAGGAAAAACATTTACTATTAGTGCTTACGAGTGTATCGGTAGCATTTAGATTCTAGAACTTGCGTTAGTGATGCATCCCGAGACCGCTAGTGAGACTACATTCGTGGAAACTAGATACCTAAAATTTGAGTGAGTGATTGGTTTAAACTAATGGAATGTAAAAGAAAATAGCTTAAATAAGCTATGAAAATGATTACGTGAAAACTAGATACCTAAAAACGTTCAAAAACCTAAAACGTGTACGGTTAATTAAAACTACGTGAACGTACAAAATAAAAAGTGAAAACTGAAAACTGAAAACCCTCAGGGGGTAAAAATGACTTTTTTACAAACCTAAGGATGAAAGAAATTTTTTACGAAAAAAAAATAAATTTTTACACTAATTACTTATTTAATATTAATTAAATACTATTTAATACTAATTATTAATATTTAAATAACCTAAATACATTATAATATTATTTTAATACTAGAAAAATGAGAATTAAATTTATAAAATTATAAAATAACTAAAAACAAATTTTAAAACTAAAAATATATCTTTTTGTCTTTTGTGGATTTAAAATTAAATAATTACCTAATTATTACTTTAAATGCTATTTAGACTAAATTAAATGAGAAAAATAGCAAATGAAAAGAGAAAATTACAAATCTAATTTTTAAAAATACTTAACAACTTATAGAAGCTAGGAAAATTAGAAAAAGTGATCTGAGATAAAATTTAAATGCTAAAACTATTTTCTTTTTGGTTTTTGTACTTAAACTAATTTAATTAAAATTAAATCTAGAAATTATCAAATGAACAGTGAAAAAAATAAGAAAATTACTACAAGTACTAAATATTATGAGGAACCTAGGAAATATATATAAAAAGATACTACTGTTGACTCCTCCCAAACCAACCAGTCAACCGGGTGCAGTTGATAGGCCCACCTGGGAGAGGAGAGTCAAGTGTTTATAATCCGTAGAAGTATAGGGAAATCACCGGGTCGTTAAGTCCTAACGAGATTGAAATTGTATTTTAAACGTTTGTGGAATAAGTGGCACTGAGAACAGTAACCAAGATGATTGGGGAATGATTATACTACTGATTTCTTGGTTTTTGGACAATGATATAATATTCACAATAACAGATATACAGATATATGTACAAATTCACAATTTGGAATCAGGTAACAGACAAAAAAGTGGGTTTTAGCAAATTGCAAACTACAGGGGGTGCAAGTGAAACTTTTGTAAACTTAAAATTAAAAGAAAATTTAAAATGAAAATGAAATTATAAAAATGATTATTTTAATATTTAAATATTATTTAATTAATTAAAACTATTAAAAAGTAAATTAAATCTAATTTAAATTAACTAAAAATGACAAATGTTACAAATTAACCTAAAAATTTGCAAAAATAATTTCTAAACCTTAAAATGAACTTGAAGAAAGTATAAAAATTAAAAATAAATATTTTTGTCTTTTTATGAGTTTTTTATTAATTAAAAACTAATTATATTAATTAAACTAATTAAACTATTTTAAATTACTAATAATACCTAAGTGACTTAGAAAATTATGGAAAAATTTATAAAACTATTTAACCATCACAGAAATCCTATAAAATTATAAAAAACTTCTAAAAAGTATTTTTGGACTAATTCACTAGTTATTTACCTTTTAATTAATTTAAACCTAGTTTAAATAATTAAAATAAGAAAATTGGAAAATGAACAGTAGAAATTAAAAATATATTTTCTAAAAGTCTTAAATAATTTATAAAACTTAGAAAAATTATAAAAACCTACTGTTGTTAATTAAAATTTAAGAAAACTAATTAATTACTAATATTACTTATTTAATTAATTAAACTACTTTTAAATCTAATAAATAGTAAACTGTTTAGGAAAAATCTAAGAAAATTATTTTAAATACTTAAAGGTACAAGAAAATTAAAAAAATTATAAAAATGGAAAAGTGCTTATTAATAAGCTGAAAAGAAAATTGAAAAATATAGAATCTATTAAACAGAAGCTATCACTAATTTTATGTTTGGATTTTTGGTGTTTTTCTTTTTGACAGATGAAAATGAGATGAAAATAAGAAACTTTTGTGAAACAACTTTTATTTTAGCTTAAAAATAAGCTGTGTGCACCCCCTTGTTTCCAAATAGTCACTAAATAGCTTATTAGGACTTAAGTTATTATGAAAAAGCTATGAAATGAGAAACTAAGCATGCACAGATGATTAACAACAAGAAATAAGCAAATAAGAACCAAATAGCACACTGAATAAGCAATTAATCACAAATAAGCACTTATGCTTATACTCAGACCAAACAGTCCTGAGATGGTAGTTTTAGACCAATGTGGGGTCCACCAAAGGGCTCAGGAGTCCAAACTAAAGGTTGACTTATAAAGGTGGAATGGTAGGCTACCCAATAAGCTAATAAGTAGGGCTTATTGCTTATTAATGAAGCTTGGGTGAGGGTATGAAGTTGGGATCTTACACTAAGTAGTCAGTGTTGACTCAGACAATGGCCAAAATGGATGAGGCTTGCAGCCCTATCAAATAAGCTCAAAAGGCTGAAATAAGCCTTGGCTTATCAAGATGGGGTGTATGGCTTTCCAAAAAGCCAATAAGTCAAAGGTGGGTCCCACTAATGAAGAATCTAAAGGCTTGGGAAATTTGATCAAAACCTGTGCACAGGGCAAGTATTTGCCCTGCAGGTTGAAAGAAGCTAATGCACAAGCTACAATAAAAATCCCACAAACAAGCCAAACCTAAATTCTTGAAGCTGAGGTGGTAGATTTTAACTTCTGAGAGTTTCAAGGCCTGAATAAATCCACAAAATTCTATAAAAATCCTTGAAAATTTGGTTTTCTGCCTAAGTATACAATTTTGACTTTTTGAATACCTTTGAAACTTTGACTAAAATGGATTTTGATTCTGATTTTCTGATTGATATGGACTAATCAAACTATATTAAGACTAATTTAAGCTAAACCACTCACAAGTGAATAGATTCGGGGCATAAGCCACTCTTAATCCAACACAGAGGGTAAACTAGGCCAAGTAATATTTGATTTTGACTTTCTGATGAATAAGCCTTGGTTTTTATGACTATTCTGAGTTAGTTATGACCTAGGTGAACTGTATGAACAAGAAACAACATCAATAACAAACCACAACACCTTGAACTCCCCTGATCCAAACACTACTTATAAGTTGTCTGTTTAATGATTTTCAAGCAAATGAGTGTCAAGGCTATACCAACTGATCCAATACAACTTATTATGATATCTTAGGTACAAATAAACACTTAACCACAGGATATAACAACAATTGAACAAGAATACTAATTATACTATTTAACTGTCAAATTAAGGATTTTAAAGCAACTATGGAATTTAACAAACAAACTACTGATTTTAAGCTAGATTATTGCTATTTAAGACTAAATAAGCACAAAGAAACTAAAAAAGCAAGGAAATGAACAATGAAACAGTAGAAACACAGAAATGGCTTTAAGACCTTACAATGTGCATTCCAGCTTTAACCAAGAACCATAGAACCATTCCTAACACTCCCCTTGGAGTTCTAACCCACAGCCATCCCAAATTTACTATGCTCCAGCTATTTCTTCAATAAAACCAGCAATGTTGACTTTGTTTGACTTTTTTGAGTTTTTGATTATTTTTTTTTTATAACTAAGCTGCTTTTAAGGGTTTCTAAAAGCTTTAATAAGCTTTCTTGAAGCCTATATGAGCTTAAGAGTCCATGATATAAACTTACACAACAACAACAGAATATGATTTAGGATTTTGACATGAAACTGAAAATTGCATAAACAATAAGGATTAAGGAAACTTGAATTTATTACTTGAAAAGGGTAAAAGTACAACTGAATTAACTTAAAACAATGCTTAAAAGCTTTTAATTAAACTAAGATAACCTATTACACTTCTACGATTATATTTATACTAAAAATGTGAACCAGCTTCTTCTTCTTGCTTTTCCTCAATTTATAGCAAGAGATTAGGGTTTCCCAAAGCTCTCTGAGCAAATCCCATCCAATCCTAGCCCTTGAATCCTTCTGAATTGATCCCAGCCTTTGATTTTACTTTTGGCGGGAAAATTGGGTATGTGGGATTGGACTGTTATAGGCAAGGGGTGGTGGCATTAATTGCTGTGGTGATATGAGGTGCAGAGGTGGTGGGATGGTGATGATGAATTTATTGCAAGTGGAGGGGGGGATAAGGTGGTTTTGGTGCGTGGTTTCGCAGGGAAGAAGGAAGGAAGGAGGGAAGGGTGGTTTGGGTTTGACCGGTATTTGACCAAGGGTCAACGTTTGACCCTGGTTTTATATTAAAGGGGTGTATGTTGGGCTGTTTGTGGAGTGGGCCAAAAACAAAGGTGGGCTTGGTGTTTTTTGGATTGGACTAGGCTTAGGAATTTGATAATATAAGGGTCCGGTTTGGTTTTTATTGCACAAGGACCATTTTTGTAATTATCTGAAAAGTGAGGGGTGTAACTTGGCATTCTTCCAAAGTATTTCAAGGGGGTATTTTATGCCAAGTTTCCATAGTCCAAGGTTTTAGATTGACTTTTCACCTTTGACTTTTCCAGGGACTAAAACTGCCAAACTTTCAAACTCCAGGGACCTGTTATGTAATTTCACCAAACTTTTGCAACAAGGACCAATCCTGCCATATATGAGAATTACAAGGACAAAATTTATTTTTCTCAAAGTTTTAATATCCCAGGGACCATTTTTGACAATTTTCCAAACTTCAGGGACTAAACTTGACATTTTGTAAAACTTTGCACCAAATGACTAATCATGTAACTTTTTGATTTTAAAGGGCCTTTGGTGACTTTTTTCAAGTTTTTAGAACAACCAGGGACTAGATTTGACAACTTTTGAAAGTTGAGGGACAGAAACTGCCAATTATGCAAACTTTGTACGTTTTTCATCTGTTTTTGATTTATTTTGCATCTGAAACATATAAAACACATTCCTGGAATATTTTCAGTATTATGATGCATATTTGAGTGTTTTTAGATGTTTTGGCAGTTCAAAATGGTATAAAATGATGAGTATTTAGACACTCATCAATCCCCCACACTAAAACATTGCTAGTTCCTAGCAATCTTTTGAGAAAAACTTAATGGATTTGAAAACTCTTTACCAAAATCCATCACTTCTGGAGTAGCCAGATGTATCGATTCAAGTAAGAACTATGGTCCACCTGATAACCATGTGATTTTGAGCAAACCACCAGCTGTCAACAGATTTGATTTGTCTTTACCAAAAGTCGTTTGCTTCTGGACTAGCCAACTCTTGATGGACAAAGTCAACATCTTGGTGAGCTGATTACCAATTATGGTTTTTCCACTGCCTTTACCACAATCCATAATCTTGCGGGCTAGCCAACTCATTTACTTTATAGGATATGCGAGTTGATTTACCATACAATTTTGGGCAAATTGCAAGCCATCAACGGGTTTGAGATATCTTTACCAAGAGCCGTTTGCTCCTGGATTAGTCAATTCTTTTGTCATTTAGACATGGTGGACTGATAACCACAAAAATTTTTAAAATAAAGTGAAAAATTTTTGAAAATTTTGAGCCAAAAATGGGGGTACTAGAGGATATAATATGATAAAATTCGCTAGAATTTCCCCCCTCCCACACTTAGAACTGAATATTGTCCTCAATATTCAAAGTCCCGGCTATTATGCCGACTCTTTGAACATAAAAAGATAATATTATAAGCTAACTGTGGAAATATCATTTTTTTTATTTTTCACTTTATTCATATTTACATATACTTTTTTTTTTTTTTTTTTTTTTTTGAGATATATACATTTCAAATAGCTGCAGGGGACGACCACTCCCCCACACTAGGGTGTTAGAAAGTAGAAAGAAGTCATAGACATGGGTGAAAACCCATGTTGTTGTTACTGTTTTTGTTCATCGAGTCGCTAGCTTGACTCGATCCCCGAATTCATTGGTTCGTGGGGAAAGTTTGGAGATCTGGGACAACCATTTGTGGTACATCCCCTCCAAAGTAGTGATTTAACCGATGGCCATTCACTTTAAAGTTGGAACCGTCAGGTTGAGATAATTCAACAGTTCCGTATGAAAACACTTTTGTGACAGTGAATGGCCCAGACCAACGGGTTTTAAGCTTTAAGAAAAATATATAAGTACTTAACAAAAATTTAATATGCTAGAAATTTAAGAAAAATATAAAAATATATAAGTACTTAACAAAAATTTAAAAAGAAAAATTAAAAATCTAAATTCATTAAATAGAAGCTATCACTAGAATTATATTTTTGGCTTTTTCTGAATTTTAATTTCATAAAGCTGTTTTAACAACAAAAAGACATAACTTTAATGAAGGAAAACTTTTGGGAACTTAAAAACAAGCATTGTGCAAGCTTATTGGCTTGACAGTGAGCTTTTTTAAAGCTTAACCTGAATTTTAAACTTGAAAAGCTAATTTACACAAGCTACTAACTGGATGAAGAGAATGAATAAGCTAAAAGAGACTAGATGCAATTTAAATAAGCTAAGACTTATGAATAAGCATACTAGAATAAGCACTAGGCAGTGATAAGCAAATCCACTCTCCACACAAACCAACATAGTCCAAATTGGCCAATTTGCAGCCCCTTGGTGGGACCCACAAGAGTGAACAAGGGTACAAGGCCAAGCTGGAACTAAAAAGACTGCAAGGAGAGCTTCCCAAAACATCCAATATTACAAGCTTATACCTACTGACAAGCTCACAAGGAGCTTGTGAAATTGACCCCCTGGGACAGGTTCAGGGGAATAGCAGTCCCCAAGAGGGTGCGTAGGGGCTAACAAAAAGTTGTAAGCAATAAGCAAGAGGTACCAAAGAGCTCACATACCTAAATACCAACTACCAGGGAACTTGTAAACCAAGCATGAGCTAGTGTGGAGCTTTTGAGAGCTTATGAAGCAGCTGATGTAAGGGAGGTATGGGTGCATATGGCTTAACAGTGAGTCACAAGTTAACACATAACAAGTATAACTGTCACAACTCCCCAAGCTCACATGAGCTACAACTAAGCTAAAAAACATATTCAAGAAACTAAATTCTAAACTAAGATTAAACAATGAGGAGCAACAATAAGCAAGAAACAAGCTTTGTCACCAAAGCTATACAAAATGGTTCAAAGAGGCTATTTGCAGGCTGCTGTGGGACCCACCTGGTGATTCAAGGTCCAAAGTGAGAGTGGAACTCAAAAGGCAGCCTGTAAGGCTTCTGAAAGAGCTAAGGGTCAGGCCTGGAAGTCCACAAACAAGCTAGCTAAGAGCTAAGGGATACAAGCAGTTGGACTGAATTAGGGGGTGCAGGGCCGTCCTTAGGGGTTGACTTTTGGCTTACAAATAAGCTAGCAGATAAGCAGTTGTATGCAAACTAATGGTAGATTCAATAAGCCAAAGCTATGGGCTATCCAATAACCCATTAAGTTACCACTAACAAGCACTATATAAGCAGAAATCTAGCTAAGCTTAGGCTGATGCAGAGCAAAAGGGAAACAATTTGTGAGTTGCAGGCCAATAAGCTATCAAACCTAAAAGCTAATCCTATAAACTTCAATCCTGTAAACTACTGTTATAAATTAAAAATAAAACACTAAATAGCTAAGAGTAAGAAAGAATTAAGCATGGATATGACTTACTCAACTGATCAGAGACCAAATGCTTGGGTGCAGGGCACAAAGCTCTCAACTGGCCAACTTTGAGGGGGTTTGGGGTTGCAGCTGCAGAATGCAATGGGTAAAAAGGGTCTTTTTGACCTTTAAAAGTCAAAGACTAGGGCTGCTAACCATTAACCTATCTGATATGGGACTAAAGTGAAACAACAAGAGCCATAAGAATGCAAAGGTTTAGAATCTACCTTACATGTCAAATGATAACAGTCAATATAAACATAACTAGAAAAACAACCTTTAAAACTTAAGGACTAGCAGGAAATGCATAAACTTGTTCTAAAGCAACTACTATCTAATAATTAAAGCTAAAGTAAGTTTAAAATTTTGACACAACATATTTTCTTACCACAGTTTTGACT
>JARVZY010006658.1:0-25726 GCA_030686995.1 Artemisia argyi | reverse complement strand
CAAGTTTTTCTTTCCGTCCCCCTTACTAGAAATAGAACCTCGGATTTTCAGTCCGCAAGTTTTTCTTTCCGTCCCCCTTACTAGAAATAGAACCTGGGGATTTCCCTGATCAGTATCAGGTGTCTTTACCCTGGAATAAATAAGTACTATCTTTAGACTATACACAGCTATGAGAGGTTTAAAGGAAACACTAATCCTAGTAACATACAGCTGAGACCGGCATAGAATAGAGCTTCACAGCGATCGTACTCCTCCCTGAGAAGCACTCTCTGCTATGATGAATATCTTTATAATACTCTATTCCTTGGGATTGACTAAGTGCCATTACCCCAGTCTAAAGAAGACTTAAGAATCCCCTCTAGCATACTAACTAGAGACAGACATATGTTATTATCTCTAAAGGGTCATTCAATGGTAGGTGTACTTTCTCCAGAAGAGAAGAAAGGTTAAGCTTTCAAGCCGTAGCTTGCTGGTTTTTCCATCATCCAGAAAGAGAATGAAACCTGGCGAAAAAGAAATGAACACTTTGCTAAGGAACGAAGCTTCGTCTTTGTTTTTCTTCAAAGCCCCAATCCGCTCTCGCTCGCCGCTACTAACGGGGTCTCGGTTGATTTCCCTTCCTTTAGCTACTCAGATGTTTCAGTTCGCTAAGTTTGCAAAGTCCAAAGAGCGCAGACTAGCCACGGAGCTTGGATACGGTTTCCCGATCGGAGATCCATGGATCACAGACGGTATCTCCCCATGGCCTTTCGCCTCTGAAAGCGTCCTTCCTTCTCAATGCCCGGGCATCCATCCAATGCATTCTTTTCGATCTTGTACCCACGGAGCGGTACACTGAACACCAACCCAATCGAGACGAAAAAAAGAAAGAATAGCAACTACATCAACAACCTTGATTCCTGACGTGAACGGCCGCTTTCTTGGAACTAATTCATAGGCGCTTGAAATTCGTTATAGAACTAACACTATATAAACAAATATAACAAGTGTGCAATACGCAGCATCAACCAACGGAAAAACGTAGTCACGGACTGTGCTATAATGCACCCCAAAAGGGGAAGAGCTCCTTCTCAATCCCATTCGTACCATGTCTACTTCTTTACTATGGATCATTTCTTCGGAGGCTAATGTCGGTGAATCGGTTAATATGACATAGATCGGAGAATGGGACAGAGCGGATGGCAACTAGCTGACTTCTTCCTGTCACTCGTACAGATCTGATTGAAGATATTGCATTAGAAAGGGATACAAAGTCACTTCCGAAGATTGAAAGAGAGGCAATCCCAGTTCGATACTGGTCTTCTTGCACTTCTTCGAGTTAATGACGGATAGCCCGCTAGGGACTGCTTGGCTTGTTAGCGAGAAAGCGCATAAAAGAATGCCATTTATCGATCGATAAAAGAGGGTCAAGTACATTAGTCCGTAACTGCCATTTTGACTAGGTGGATTTTTCCTTCTAGTTGACTTCTTTCTGCGGGATACCCTAGTTAGAGCAGTGAAACCTTTCAGGCAAGAGATGCGGGCAAGTCAGTCGCTAGAACTCACAGATGCTAATAACTCGCTAGAAGGGGTAGAAAGAGGCCGAAGTCAGTCTTGTCTTCAACTCGGAAGGTTTGCTTTCCCTTCTCTATTGCTTTGACCGAAGGATAGCTTTCCCTTCACCTTCTGCTTTTCCCTTCTCTCTTTAGCTATAGCTTTAGCAAGATCTTTAGCTATTTCACTTTTCCCTTCTCTTTTTCTATTGCTTTCTTTCTCTTTAGCTTCTTTGATCTGTTGAGAATCTGGAGTAAAAGGATTCGAACCTTTGCATGCCGGTACCAAAAACCGATGCCTTACCACTTGGCTATACTCCATATGGCCTGGGGGAGAGGGGGAAGCGAAGAACGAGCCGTGCAAGGACGCGGGGATATAGCAAGTAAGCAGAAAGGTTCTCCCTTTAGGACCGACTACAACAAGCTCACGACTCTAATAGAAAGAAAGGGTAAGCTCTCTGCTCTATTTGCTTGCAATGCTATGCCTATCAAAGTTGGCGAACGCTTCTGTAACCTTAGACTCGTTACGCTGTTCGACTGAACTCGTTGGCTCCACGTCCACCGAAAGTAGGTAACCTTCTTCACCGTTGGTTCCCGTAACCAAACCTTTCTTATCTTTTTTTTTATTATTTCTTTCTTTCTGAAGGGCTTGCGGTTTATTACACCAAATTCAGTGAACTATTGAAGCTATCGAGGAGTACCAAATGCTGACGGTAACGAAGGTTACCGGGCCGATGCGGCCGGTTACCGGGAACCAAAAGGTTCCCGGGAAACTACGTTCCCTTTGTAAAGTAGGCCTTTTTATAACTAATTAGAGTTGACATGAAATGGATCACGGAAGAAGACATAAAAGATGAATGAATGATTCAATCCCTTCCCACTCACACGGGTTCTTCTATTGAAGAGGTTCCCCGGGCGTACATAAGAGCGGAACCTAGATAGAACGCGGAGCACCGGCCCCGGCCGCCGATACAGTTACCATGCTTACCAGCTCTTACCATTGCCGCCTATAGATATAGATGGGAGGTAGGCGGGGCTAGCTTGCTTCTCTTCCCCTAGGCTACCTGCACATCTTATGTGCGAATAAAAGGAAGCGAGCGGCTCTTCGCTTAGTAGACGGCCGCCGGACGACGACCCCTTCTTGTTCTCGCCCAGTCGCTTCTTTTTTTTTGAGAATCCTAGACTAAAGAAGAAGGCTCCTGAATCAGCGCAGGGAAAAATCCGCAAGCAGGAGAACTGTACTAACCTGCCGCCGGTTACTTTATCAGGGCTCCGCAGGAGAAGAAAGAAGGTCTGGGTCCAATTTCTAATGAAGCGAAGGTCCCCCTTACTCCCTATTCTCTCTTAAAGCTTTATAAAGCTCTAAAGTTGGTTAAGAACTATTGACTGTAAACGATAGCAGTTACAGTCACTCAATGGATATGCTCGCCTTTGGAATGAAGATGGATGAACAGGCACTTGAGCCTGGAACTGATGAAATTCGGGGAAAACATGGAACCGGTCACTATACCGGGGGGGCGAGACATGACCGCGACTTAAGATTCAAGTACCGTTGAAAAGACTAAAGGAACGGGGGAATGACTACCTGTAATAAAGCACAGGCTAATACGAGCCGACCAGAAGAAGCAAGGCTTTAGATTACCAGATCCTGGACACAATGTTCCTAGAGATGGAGAGCCCCTGCCTTTTCTAGCCTCTCCTTCTTGCTTGCTTACCTAGCTCTTGTCTTAGTGACTCTTCCTCTTTTCTAGGTTTTTCTGAGTGTGAAAACGGTAGATTTTTCATTTGCCAATGAATTGGATCCGCCTCGATTCGATCAATAATGGGATTCTTGGCTAGAGAAAGGTTCTGTGACATGGACGCCCAGCCCAACTCGGTCGGTCGGTTGGCCCACCTAAGATATTCAAAAATGATCGATCGATTTGATCAAATTTGAAAAAGTCTTTCTCACTATTCAGAACAGTGGAGCTTTCGATCAAGATGTTCTCGCCTCCCCCGTTTGGGCTCTCGCTCGAATCGGAACCTTTATGGGTAGGCTTTCGACTCAATCTAATAGCCTACCTATCGGGCGCCAATACAATAAAAGAGAAAGTTTGCGCATGGGCCCATTATCTGATGCAGAACCGATGCGAGAGGGAGAATCAATATGGGAGAAGGGGGGATTGAGAGCTTTCAAGAACCAGTGGAAAGGAAAGACTTGTTCCCTGCATTCCTTTCTTTCCAAAGAGAGTCATTAGTGCTAGGGCATAAAAGCTTTGATTGAATGAACGCCACCTTGCTTGTATTGTTTTCAAACAAATCCAATGTTGGGCCAAGCGTTGCCAGCCGGTAATAGCCGAAGGCAAAAAAGGGGGAGATAGAGAAGAGGAGATTCAGAATAGTCACTCCACTCCATGGATAGTGCACACAGATTCTTCTTTCATTTGCAATTCCTTTCGGGTCGGAAACGTGGGCTGCTGGTGGGGCTGTGCCCCTTCTCCCTCTTCTTCCGCTTTACAACCGGAATAAGGAACCTTAGAATTCACCCCGATGAAAAAATGGGATTTGAGAGGCTAGCGAATCGGAATTGTATGGAATGTCCTACTCCTGCCCGAGCTTTCCGATCAACCAATCCCCTATTTCAGGGACATCTGTGTTAGGTAGGCCCAGGGATCACTGATTAGTCGAATGAGCCCATCCCTCTGGCCTATCATTTGTTGGTCGATCCGGCTGGCGGCTCCTGCGTCTGGGGCCCCTTTATACTAGTTTGCTGCTAGGAGTCCCTCTAGTCGAATCCATAATCCATAGAAGTCCCAATAGAAATTGACTGACATGGCTCTTCCATCGACGATCTACTGCTCCCTCTTAGTTGCAGATGCCCATGCTTTGATTCGAAAGCCCTAGCCAGTGATGAATCCCCAGGAAGAGAGGACTATTGAATTCCTCCTCCCTTCAGTCCAGTTTGAACCCGTCCCAGCAACGAACACCTTCCTACTGCAAGGCTTTGCTCTGCCCTTCCACTAGAATCCACTCCGGGTCGGAGGAGCAGCTAATCCAACTTCTTGAGATATTGAAGAACGAACATTTGCTTGAATTCCTTGCCTCACCCTGAGATGAGAGGGAAGGTCGATTTGACTCGAATCCTGGACCTGATCTTTAATCCTACACCGGTTAATGATGCGATGGGAGAAGTTTTTCTTTTGTCATTTTTCATCAATGCTGGCCCAGTCGAGGTTCGTCCATGCCCAATCCCAATGGACAAACCTTAGCCCCTAGCTCTATAATCCACCCTACCCAGTCCCTGAAAGCCCTCCCGGGGCCTAGCCCTCTTTCTTCGAGTCTTAAGCGGCTTTCATCGTTGACGAACACCTGCGCTAATAAGACAAAGAGGGAGTCTATGCCTTGAATGAATCAGTAAAGTAACAACGGATTAGTGGAATGAGGGATCAAGAGACAGATAGGGGGAGAATGGCAATCATTGGTGGACCTTCCCTTGAACGAGTCACGGAGCTCTCAACGGAGTGGTTTAGGTTCTGGAATTCCATCTCTAGTTGGGGCTTTCGGTTCGAAGGTTATAAAATGTGGTGCGGGTTCATCTCTCTCGACCAGTTCAGCTTCAAGGGAGGGTGATCGAGGGGACCCAGACTTTAGATCTCTTCTCTATAGCGGGAGGTCTCTTTCGTATCAAGAGTGTTTTGGGGAGGCCAGGGAAGACGGATTGGATCGAGAGGCGATGCTTATACCTCTTCTTTATCGATAGGATTCCCATCATTTGCAGTCTCCGGCGAAGGAGATAAGGGCGAGGGACCGAACATGTTCTATCCTCAACCTCCATCCGTCATTAGTAATCTCAATTCGCTTTTCCTATTCACTAGTACAATGCGCGCTACAACTAGCAGCCCCTTACTAGTAAGGGAAAAGGCTAGCGCGCAAGGGCTGATGAAAAGCCAGCAACTTGTTAGGACTAGGTTTTGGCTTGCCCCTTTCTTCTTATTAGGAAGGTAGGTTTGGAACCCTATACAAGGGGCTGCTTGCTGCTCACCCCTATCTCTAAAGGGGCGCACACTCGTTACCACTAAACGACGAAGCCGGGAGCGGAAGGAGGGACTTGAACCCTCAACCTCAGCCTTGGCAAGGCTATGCTCTACCAATTAAGCTATTTCCGCCAGCTACGGTAGTGGCGAAGCACTACTGAGCAATTCACGTATCACTTGATACGGACGACTTCTGTTTTTCCGCCGGACCACAGTCTTGACCTCCGATCGAGCTACGAACACGAGTAGGTAGGCGGCTAGGGGGGCGGCAGGGCTGCGCCTTTTCAATCAATCTCCGGCCGCTCCGCTATTGGTGCGAGCTGTAAGGAGTCTTGATCTCGAGTCAAGCTGGGGCGTCATCTGTCTTTTAAGTTCAGTCATTTCCTAAAACGGCTCCTCTTATTCTTTCTACGATAATCCAAACTGCAGCTCCACGAGTCTGCTCGGAACCAGTTGATTCCTGAGCCATTCGTTCTCTTTCACAGTCGAGCTATTTCATTCCTCTCGGTTGGCCTTTGCCATCCACTAGAGCAAGTAAGAGAACCTAGAGTGAATGAACTTAAAGAACCGCATGACCGGATTGTACACCGGCTATGTATATGGATGTGCATAAAGAAGGGACGGGGCCGGGGAAGAGAGAGGGAAGAAGCTGCAGCGGCACCTCACGAACTTCTTACTGGAGCAGTACTATAGGCATTTTTGAGTGTTTGGATGCACGTCTTTTGTTCATATTCCTGCGCAGTTAAGAGAGAAATTGCCCCCAAGGAAACCACTTGTGTCTTTCTTGGATATGCTCAGTCCGGGTATAGACGCTATGACGTGAAATCCAAGAGACTCGATGTATCCTTGAATGTTTTCTTTAATGGGGGCGCTTCATATTTTCCTTAACCTAATTAATAAGCCCCGGGGGAGAATGATGATGGAGAAGTATTGCGGCCTTCTCCTGTTCATCAACTCTAACCGCATTCTTCTGCAGTTGATGTTACGGATCAGCCTCACGCTTCAAGCAGCTTTGCTCAGCATCTTCTGCCGATTGTCAGCCTGTTCAGCTGACCTCAGAGGATTCCAGTCACCCGGCACAGCATGTTTATTCTCGGCAGCGATTACAGTCTCTTTCCCAGGGTCAGACTACTCCATAAGATCAGCAGTCTAGCCCAGTTGCTTCCCTTTTAGGCGCTTCCTCTAGTTAAAGAGTGAATTCAGGAGTTCCAGGCAGGCGATAGGGGCTTCGGGGGGATAACATGAATCGTATAAGCCTGAACCCTATTAGTTATGTGCTTCCCCCTTCAAGAGCTGGGCTACTACCCTAATAAAGTTCTTCCTAGCGTATAGTATTGGGCAGATTGAGTCTTTCTCTAATATAGTACCTAATAGTTAGATTAAGCATTAGGCGCAACTTCGACTATAAAGCATCCCGTTAATCTCTTCTCTTTCTGTCTTCAAGCTTCAAGCTTTTGCCTAGGAGCTCGGATTCCAGTCCTATCGTTAGAAGGCAGCATAGTTGGAATTTCTTCCTGCGGCGAATAAAGGAAGAGAAAGGGCTCTCTAATGCCTTATTTGTACGATATGATGCAAGCAAGGAATCCTATTAGAGTGATGCAAGTCAGCCTATAAGATGAAACCGAAGATACTAAGCCTGGAATCAGTCGCTCTCTATGTCAATTTCTCTTTAGCAAGAAGCCCTGTGAAAGCTATCAGATAATGACTTTATAGAGGTCCCTCGCTGACGCCTTCATTTTGATTTTTTTCATCTCTTTATGATATGCTATCTTCCTTTAGCCAGACTTCCCGCATTACTGTGATCAAGAGGAAGCGCTAAGGTCTATCCTTTCCTTAAGTTAAGAGTGAAGGACGGATACTGGCTCTTTAGGACTGATAGTAGCTGCTCTTCTGGTAGTATAGCTGGTAGCTCTGCTTATGCTAGCTCTCTTCTTTCTTATGAGAGAGATTCGCAATAGGGGCATTTCTCTGTAAGAAGAAGGCCTGTTACAGCTATCAGATATAGGGGATTTACTTCACCTTGAATAACTATCGTTAAATGGCTTTCTTTTCAGCTGCTTTCATATTTCATTAAGGTAGTTTGCTTACTTAGTGCTTTCGCTAAGGTGACGACTTGAATGAAACTTTCATTGGGGAAGGGATAGATAAACAGAGTCGGGGTCATAGTACTGAGCCGGTTTAGTTAGACCTTACCTTTCATTTCATCTTTGTCTTTTAGCTAATGGTAATAGTTTCAAAGATAGACGTGTCACATAATCACATAAATAAGGAAAGAAAGTGAGTGAAGGAGTGACTCTCGGGGATAGGCACGACTAAACAGACTCAAATGCATAAGTATACTTTAGGAGTTCCTATGGAAAGACAATAAGGCGTCAACAGTGCCGTCTAGCGCCTTTTAGGCTTAGTCACGTCTCCCCAGATAAGGAAGCAAAGCCATAGCACGAGAGAGAAGGCGTTCCTTCGCCGTTTTATTTCGAGGAAGCGCTCAAGTCGAGACTCTTATATGTCAATAGAGAAAGCAGATTCAGAAAGAAAGCGAGTCATTTTAGTCTGTAATCTTGTAAAAGAGGGTTTCAACTAGACTACGGGTTGTTATTCTAGTAGACATAACCCGAAAGCCGCGCAAACCAGATCACTCTATACTTTTTACACTTGCTCAATCTCTAAAGCTAATTCGGAAACTTTGGAATGGGAGTCAAGCCCGACGAACCAATCTCGATAGTAAGCATTGGGCGGGCGATAGGGAGGACGGTCTCTGGATTGATTTCTGCTGGCAAGGCATAAGAGCCGTTACCTATGGCCTGTGTGGTCTTCTGCGGAATTACCCAATGAATGTCGCCTAACGCCGCGACGGGGACCGGTAGAAGCAGACACAAATTGACTCACTACATGAACTGCATAAGCAATATCTGTACGAATAACAGTAATATATAAGACCCTTATTACCTCCGTAGAAGTCACATTCTGGGGAGGCTCGGCTTCTACCCAGGGCAGAAGGTGGAGAAGGCTGGGCCGTAGCTACTATACTAGGATAAAAGTATGACCTCTTTAAGATCTGGGATAGATCTTTCCGATGATATCCATGGCCCACCCTCGAAATGGCCAAGGCTTTATAATCGGGTATAACTCGGAAGCCGGCTTGTGCTGGATTCCTGCATACCTCTGGCAGGCATCGCAGCTCTTAGCATGTGCTATGTAATCTGCAAGGACCGTAGGCCAGTAGTGGCCATGTCTCCGGATCTCTCGAATTTCCCTCAGCGCGCTCGATCTACCTATCTTTCTGAGTTTGATTGGTTTTCGCTCCAGCTGACCTTTCCATTTAATCACTGACAAAACCTACCTTTCAATTCTTCTTACCCTATGAGCTTTCAGCAAAGGACAGATTTCTTGGTCCATTGACATCGATCAACGAAATAGACCTCCTTCTTTCACTTTTGTCGTTGTCTTCCAATTCAAATAGCCCCATTAAGTGAGTGTTCCGCGAGAAAAGAGAGGCTGACATCTTTTCTTATCTATCTATTTTCGTAAATGAAGAAGATAAGTGAGAGCTTACTGACTGCATCTTCTAAGAAGGGCTTGGAAGAAGAAATAGAATCTCCTTTCTTTTTCGAGAAAAGGTCCCATCCTTCAATATCATGATTGGGTCGACCAGGCCAGATCATGAGTGAAATATCATGATCGGGTCGACTAGGCCAGATCATGAGTGAATAGAAAATTGAAAATGTACATAGCAGTTCCAGCTGAAATACTTGGAATAATTCTACCACTTCTACTAGGAGTAGCCTTTTTAGTGCTAGCTGAACGTAAAGTAATGGCTTTTGTGCAACGTCGAAAGGGTCCTGATGTAGTGGGATCGTTTGGATTGTTACAACCTCTAGCAGATGGTTTTAAATTGATTATAAAAGAACCTATTTCACCAAGTAGTGCAAATTTCTCCCTTTTTAGAATGGCTCCAGTGGCTACATTTATGTTAAGTCTGGTCGCCCGGGCCGTTGTACCTTTTGATTATGGTATGGTATTGTCAGATCCGAACATAGGGCTACTTTATTTGTTTGCCATATCTTCGCTAGGTGTTTATGGAATTATTATAGCAGGTCGGTCTAGTAATTAGGGGGCGGCCGTTCGGTCGCCTATGATACTAGGACCAATAGGTCAAAAATGGGTTTGTGCCGCAGGTGTTGAACGATCCACTCTACACAGGTGTGGGCTTACAGGGCTCATAAAGCCTTTCTTTCATTCATCAATAGGGCCCTGGTCGGTCACTTTTCTGGGCCGGGATCAATAAGTGGAATGGAAGTCATAAAAAAGATATCTTGATCTTCGCACCTCAGATCAAGAGGAAGGGTAGCTTGTCAAGCTGGCCTAAAATTTGCATTATTCTTAATTATTATATATAAAAATATATATAATTAAGATATAAATAAAAAGATTCGTTGTCTTTTAACCGGCTGTTCTTCTTTGTCAACGCTACTAAGGACCTATAGGTTCGCAATAATGAAAATTGGTTATTTTAAAAAGAAAAGGCGCTATTTAGCCCTACATTAGTAGAAGTAAGCGGCTGAGTTAGCCTAGCCTACCCTAAAAGTGGTATAGTAGGGTATAGTAGGCGAGCGAGTTAGCGAAGACGCTTAGGCTAATAGAAAAGAGAGCGTCGGTGCGTAGCCTTCATTCTACTACGCTACGAAAAGGTTACGAAATCACTTAGCTCGACGTTAGGAGAGTCAAGGGGGAACGCCATACCTACATAGAAGAACCGCTGTTCGCTGACTTTCTAAGGTCTAACCTTTCGCCCCCTACTGAAAAGGGGCAATTAGCTTTGCACCACTGATAGACTACTTAAGATTCAATTCAAAAGGCCCTACTTAGTTTCGCAAGCCTTTGTCATTGTCAGTCAACTAAGTAGGGCCTGAGGCCCCCTGTGAATCCGTAAATCTGAGGAGCATGCCGCAACAAAAGGATGGTCCCCTATGCATTTCATTCTTTCCGGAAGGGAAAAAAAGAAGTACCCCCCCATCATAGTGAACCTCTCCTTGTGATCGGGATGAGGTAGATGCCTCCCAGCCGGGGGGCGGATCGAATCGGAGTTTCCTTAGGTAGCCACCGACCTACAGTTATCCTTAAACTTCCGTGCTTGGTGGAGAAGAAGCGAACAAAGGTACGCTCGCTTGCTGTCTTGTTCTCTGTCGCGAACTGGGATCGCTCGCCAGCTAGGTCAGATTGGAGCAACATTGTATGAGAACATATTACCCATATTCGGGGACAAGGGGCGAAACGACCTCTCGATCTACTTACTGCAGCCCAGGAAGAAAAACGTCGTCTAGGCGTTACCTGTTGCTCCGATCTCCCCTACGCCTAGGACGTTGTCTGGGCCCACCAAGAGCCATAGTTAGTTGCTGTTTCCATTTGGTAGTTTTTTTCTCGTTGTTGATACCGGCAAGACCCAGCCAGATGATGTCTGCTGGTTGGTAGTGAGAGGACTCTTAGTACCTGCATACCCAAAAGGGGGCGCTGGTTAAAAAACAAGAATTTTTCTCTTTCTTGCTCTCCCTTAGCAGCGGGAAAGGAGTCTATCTATCTGCCTAGCTTTGGTAGATTTCCCCCAACGCAATCCGCAGAAATTCCACGAATCCCTTGGTGGATAAGTCCGACGACTCAGCAGCAGTGCGGAATTTTCTTTCTCGTCTGCTGGATCTGATCTATAGTTAGGGGGCAATACATACCAAAAGGTTCGAAGAAGGATAATGAGTGAAGATCTGCCCCAGCCAAGTCGTCGACCGCTGCGGTACCTGAACTGAATGCTCTGAGGTTGAAAGGCAAGTAGATAAGCGGATTCCTACCTGTATTTTGATTGTCTCGATTCGTCCACTGCTGCTACTGATAATGGAAAAGGTTATGAAGTTGACTTCTTTGCCTTCTTGAAGGTGGTTGGGCATTAACCAACACAACAGTGAAACCCGATCCAGCTTTCGCTCCCTCCGCTTCCTCAGGGCCCTCACTTCCTCACTCAACTCACTCAGACGCTCGCCTCACGTCACTTCGCTCGCCTTGGGAGGAAGGCTACTGACGGTAGCGAATCTCAGAATACGAATAAGATCAGAAAGGCCATCATAAGAGTAAACAAGGCAATGGCTTCCGTGAGAGCAAAGCCTAAAATGGCATAACCAAACAATTTAGTATCCAATTACGGACTCCGTGCTACTGAATGGATCAACGAACTGAATATCTTTCCAATTCCGACTGCAGCTCCAGCTAAAGCAATTGTAGTAGTTCCAGCACCGATGACTTTTAAACCCTCCATAACATCTTTAAAAGTTTTCATTTCAGTCTATTAATTGGAAGCAGGATTCTTATTCTTGAAAGCGAGTTAAGTGGCTCTGAGGGGCACGAACGGTATAACAATAAGTACTGATTCGACTAGCTCGAACGTGGGGAACGAATGCTTGAATGTGAACAAATAGCTGACTCTTGCAAGTTTGTGGCCAGCGATCACCCTCTAAGCTATACGCTTGATAACGAACTAAAGGGCTCGAAGCTATAGAAGCTCTACAAATAGCAGTTCTTATGAATTTATGGCACAGTTCTTTAAGCTGGGTAAAGGTAAAGTAAACAGTAAACAGCAAAGACTCCCTATATCGAACCCCATTTTTTGATATGGCTTAGTATAAAGAGCTGGCTTAGTACATATCCATAAATATGTCTTTTTGACTGCAGCATAGCTATCTCGTAGTTTTCCTTTTCATAAGAGAAAGGATCCGTATAGGTATAGTATACGTAAGTTTACCTAGATCTATGTATTTACCTTATATGCCTTAAATTTACAGATGAGTCGGGATCCTAATCTTACTATTACAATTATAGGATCAGCTCTTATTTGCAATCTTCCTTAAAGAAAGTCTAAGGTAGTTGCAGGTCCATTTTCCTTTTTTTATAATGTGCGGGATTCCTACTCTGAGTAGGCTTCTTCGTGCGTGCCATTCTAGGAGTCTTCATTTACTCCGGTATAAAAAGGGTTATATCAAGGTCAATAATTTCTTTCTGGTCCACCAAGAATTTTTTTTTTTCAACTAAGGTTTATTTAAGTCCGCCACAGCATGCCTTTTCCGTCTATAGCGGATAGGTAATTTAGCTACCTCCGCAGCAACAATTGCTTCAGCGGGAGCTGTCGTCGTGGGATCCGTAATAGTGAGCATTGTAACTGATACCGGGGGTTTCATATCTAGTTTTTTCTACTTACGAAATGCTTACGCTTACCAAAAGGACTAGGGCATCTTGTCAAAAGCAAAAGCGAGCGGTGACTCTATCGGAATCTATAAAACTCGACTGGAAGCGGGTGGAACCCACAATTGAATCTGCCCTGTCTAGAGGTCTATGCCCTTAACCACTGCGCGTTTACTGACACACTATCCCACCTTAGGGTAGCCCCCTTATTTCAAATAGAATACCTATCCTATTAGTTCTGAATAGCTCTGAAGCAGGAAAGATTCTTTGCTTTTCTACACTACATTCTGGACGGAAAGGAGATTGGGGCTGGACCGGATAGTGCATTGCAAATTCAAACTTTTCCTTCCTCTATCTCGGAGTAGAAGGTCGGGGAAAATGACCGCTGAAGTGATGCTTTAAGAAGGAGAATGGCTTATGGCCGCTGCTAAGCCTTTCAACTCCCTGCCACGAGCGGTAGCTGCGCAACACACCGATTCCCTTTTTCCTATACTTCCCTTAAACAGGCCTCATTCTCCTAATCATGCTGAGGTAATTCAACAACTTCCCGATTTTTCCAAGACTTTGAAAAGGCCTGTTAAAACTAGTACCATGGACGCTAACACTCCTCCAAGCGAATGGAGATTGATCATTCCCAGCTTGCTCATCAAAGAAGTGCGCCAAAAGTGGGGGGAGAGGTATCTATCATATTCTCTTATAATAGGAGCACGCCTGCTTTTAGGAACTCTCTTTCCGAACATCTTTGTCCATCAGTAATGGCGTAGGAGAGAGAAGTGACCCTCTAGGTAAGGTTTTGGCCGGCTTCCCTGCTCGTTCTCCAGTAAATGGATATGGCCCGATTGAAGGATCGGTTGCCTTCGTTGTTGTGCTATCTTAGTATGTTCCGATTCCCTTACGAGTCTTTTCGGCTAACCAAAGTAGATCGGCTCTCATCTAAGAGAATGGAAAAAAGTACTCACCACCCATAGTGCCCCTTAAGAAGTAATAAACAGGTCCTCCGGGGCTTACTTCTTAAGGAGACGCAGAGTTGATGAATGAGAATCTAATGTCTTATTAAACCTTTAGGAGCGATCTGTTCATCCAACTCGTAATTTCGTAAGAGAAGAGAAAGCCTTTTCTGCAAAAGCGGAAGAAGAGTACGTTTCTAAGTCAATCTATCTTCCGAGAGCCAATCGAGAAAACGGAAATAGACATTCTTTCTCTTTTTGGCTCAGCAAAAGAGTAAGCCGTCGATGTCAACTTTCTTCAGGTGACCGATCCAGGAGCATATTCATTAGTCTTCGTTCTCCCTTTCTGTCCGTTGGTCAACAACCAACAAAAGTCTCGTTTAGTTCTTCACTACTCGTACAGGAAGGCCTCTCTTTCTGTATGGGGGGAATCCTTTATTCTCAATCCACATGATTGAAAAAATTCAACGCATCCTTCTCCTTGATGAAAGGAGTCTTAACTCAAGTTCCAGTGATACAGCTACGTCGGGGATTCGTATTACTACGAAAGATCTAGCGGACTTCCTAAAGAATGAAATCTTTGACCACGTTTTTGGTATGTTCCAAGACAGATGTAAAAATGAAAGCCCAAATGAAACCCAAGTACTCGATATCGCCAAACAAATGCATAATGATTCAGAAAACCCGAATTCTCTATGTGAGATTATAAACCATTTAAGAAGAGAAGAGGGTGATCACTATGACTTTGCCATACAACAATTAAACAACATTACAGGGGGGACACCTCCGACGCCCCCCAGTCCACTTGAGCAATTTTCCATTCACCCATTGATTCCTATGAAGATAGAAAACTTGTATTTCTCATTCACAAATTCCTCTTTGTTTATGCTGCTAACTCTCTGTTTGGTCCTACTTCTGATTCATTTTGCTACTAAAAGGAAACTTAGTACCAAATGCTTGGCAATCCTTGGTAGAGCTTATTTATGATTTCGTGCTGAACCTGGTAAACGAATCTTGGTTATTTATTTATAGTTCTTGCATTAACAGGTCTGGAATTAGGTGTAGCATTACAAGCTTATGTTTTTACGATCTTAATCTGTATTTACTTGAATGATGCTATAAATCTCCATTAAAGTGGTTATTTATTTATAGTACACAGTTCAACCTATACAAATCGAAGAACCTAATGGATCGAACTCATCCTTGGCTGCTACGAAAGAAATAGGCCTTGCGTTGCGGAAGGAACGTTCTGCTCTGAGTTGAAGGCAAGAGCTCCTTCCCTGCCTGAGTCAAGGGAGACTTTCTATCCTTCATTTTATGATTGACCGGTTCGGCGGCACAGGCCAAAAGGACCCCCAACCCCCAACTAACACTTTGACTAGATGGCGTATACCCGTACCGAGTACTTCTCTAAGTACGATAACTGGCAGAGTTTCTCCTAAGATCTATGAAATAGACCTGCATTTTTAAAGCACGCAGGTTCGACGCGTAGCGGCTCACCTACTTTGATCAAGTGGAGCATCTCCCACCCACCAGTCCCTTCGATTCCTCATGCGACAACTAGACTCCCCGAAGTGTCCGGATACCGTCGCGATCATGACAGGACGCGAGGAAGAAGCCCCGCTGATCGAAAGACCCTCCTCTCCGCACATTTATTTCCCCGCATGAACCAATACTAACTATCAAGGAATAGCGGGTATACATGCCAATCCCTTCGCCTTTGTTCGCCTATAAACTTTCTTCGCCTATCGGACCTGCCACCTTCTTCGTCGCTATCGCACAAAGGAATCCTTCGTAAAGTTAGCTGCTTCTTGCTCGCCTTCATTCGTCCTATTCGCCTTAGCGGCTTAAAGCTTAAACTTCGGTGATTCCTCCGCATCTTCTTCGTAGTGCGATTAGCTGCTAATAGCGAAGTAGGTTCAGCGAGATGACATGATGTGTCTCCTTTTTCTGTTTTCTAAGTTTTAGATGAGTTACATGACATGAGCGAATCGACTGACACGATTGTACTGAGAAGGAGCTTCATAGTAAAGAGTCGTTAGAGGTTTTGATAGATGAGCTAACTTAGAAGGGCAGCTTTTAGAGGTTCACCAATAGGCCAAAGTAGGCAGCGAAGGGTCAGCGCGAACGAAGGTCTACAATAACAAAATGTAGTAGATCATACTGGAAAGGTATGAAATGTGACAAATAAACAATAGCATAACAGCCGAAATCCGTAAATTTCCCATTTCAATTTACCCGTGTTACAGAAAGCCGTCCCGGGAACCTTGCTACTAAATGAACTGAGTCAAAAGAACGTGGGTTAGACTTTAAGGGACCATTCCCTGTAAGGAATGCCGCTATTCGCGCAAAGGCCGAACAGCCGAAAGCAGTACTTATATCCGCCCGTTCTACCTTTATTTCTCTTGCCGGTGCGGCCCTAGGAACCAGAGCATTGATTGCACTACGTACACTAATTCACAAACCTCGTGTGGGACTAATTCTTTTCATTTCTCATCTAAGAGAACTCAGAAGAGAAAGAAAGGTTCGTGTAACACAACTGGGAGTTCTATTACTTAAGATGGTGTCCAGCTCCAGACTATATTTAGTCAGTTGCTTTCGCATCCTTACTGGGTGTAATCAAGGCCTATTCGAAAGCTGCCTACGCGGTGGGTTTGAATCCCACAGGAGTGAAATAGCTTGGTTTCTCACATAGACTTTAGTGAGTAGTGAGCTGGTTGAGATAGGGCGACGCCGTTCGCTTGCTAATGAGTTCGGTAGCGGCCTACTTTCTATAAGGAAGTGAAAACAGGCTTGTAAAAGGAAGCTACTTACCTTCGAACTGAGATTTCTTCTCTATAAGTAGTACATTCCATTTTATAGGGAAAGTACACGGGGCACTCACTTACTTATCTATTTCCCAGAATAAAGGAGAAAAGGAGGTGCATACGCTCTTGTTCAATCAGACGAGAATCCTATAAAGAAGCCAAGCCAATTTGACGCATATTTCACTTGCTCTAATGAGCCAGCTAAAACTCTGTTTCCGTTACAGCTTCTATTATTTTCTAACTCCTTCGTGTCTCGTACCTCGACTTTCGCTACCTATACCTAGGCTTTTCTGCCTTTGCCTTTACGACGTTGGCTCTTTCCGTTCTCTGAGGTTCTTTCTATCTCGTAAGAGGTAAGGCTTTCCCGTCTTTACTCCCTGGTAAGCTATACTTTCTTCTCTACTCATTTTAGAGAGCTAATCTGACTTCTATCTCTTCTCAGTTCTCTAGGGAAGGTAGGGATTACTTGAGCTTACCCATCACTTCAGCATTCTATTTCCAGGGGATTCCTAAAGAGTAGAAGGAGTGCTTACTGATAGGCTAACTTCACTCCTTTCACATTTAAAGTAGCTGCGGGCACCCGATTTTCTGCTTTCTCACAAGATCTAAGTCACTAGTAGTATAGCCGGTCCTCTAAGCAAAGGTTACCTAAAAGCTGGCTTCTTCTAAGCACCCCCTAGTTCTCTTTCATCGATTGAGATGGGAATAGCAAGCAAGCCCGCCACTTCTATTATAGGGAATCGAACTCTATAGCGCCACTTCTTTTTCTTTTCACTTCTTTTCTATCACTTATGCCTTTTCTCAACTTTAGTGTGAAACCTGCCTAAGGAAAGAAACTTGAGGTAAGAACATAGATAAGAAAAAGGATGCGAAAGCTACTGACTATAGAGAGTAAGGATGCTTTAGCTACTTCCTATATATAGGATTCTATTAGCCGACTTATCAGAGATCGAGAGAATTGCCATAAAGTGAAGACAGAAACCAGGCAAAGGTGTACTAGTACCAAAAGTGAGTAGACAAGAGGGCTGTCATTGGGGGGACCCTGCTTTGAGACTCTATTACCTATAAGATATCAGTAAGACGTGATATGAGGAAGTTAATGGAAAAGTAAAGCATAGTCCTTAGGTACAGGATCATAGGAGTCAAAGAGGAGATGCCCTACCGGGGAGGTGGCGGGCTATAATTAGTTTAGAATATAGAAAGCAAGTAAATGAGGGAATTCTCCACCTTGGCTGGTACCAGACCTTTTTTTGGCGCACCTTTGCCTCACAGGTCGATCTCCCATATGGTAGGCGTTGGGCCCTAAGGAACTTTCAACGAAAGAAGTTCTCCACGCCTTTTCTGGTGCTTCGTGCCTGCTATGATTGCTTGTCTCTTCGATTGCCGGACCTATCCCCGATCATGTATTTGATAGAGTTGGAACCATTGCTTAATAAAGATCTGCTTGATATCCCTCCATAACTTCATAAGAAGATGATCGCCCATCTGATACGATAGCCTCACTCCCCCTCCCCTCGATCTATTTACCGACTGAAGGCAATGGCCCTTACCCTTAGGATAGGCGAATGGTTCTACAACTGCAAGCACATGAACTCGCTCTCATAGACAGACATGGAAATTAGAAAGTGTCTATCTTATATAGCTGTCAAACGAGACTTTCACTTTTCCCTTCGTAGAGCAGATCATGAATTGAAAAAGTTCTATCTGGGCAAAATGCTCATTTTTTATAGATTTCCCTTCATTTAGGGCACCAATCCCGACTTCTCCCGTTGCTATAGTATAATAAGAGATAGGCGCCTACCTTAAAGTCACCTATCGACACTCAAGCCTGTTCATCCTGCTTTCTTTCCTTTATAAGACTGGAAGAGATAGAAGGCTCTCCTGTCTTTGCCCATTGATAGATATGCCTGAAGTACCGAAACTCTCTCCCTTAGGGCTCTCTTTCCGTAAGCCGGTGAGGAGTGAGGGATCTACTGAGACTGAGCCATCTTCGCTAGCCGATCTGTCAGTTCTATAGGGTATGAAGCTCTTTCCTAGTATTGGGTTCAGGAATTCATGTTCGCAGGTAAAGAGACTAAAGAAACAAGAACAGAAACAGTCTCTTGAAAGAGGGGAGCATTTGCCCACTCTGCGGTACATGAGCTCCTCGTCCAACTTACTGTCTTCCGAGATTTCATATCAGTTACAAGCTTGTCATTTCAATCACTTGCTACCTTTAAAGGAAAGCAGTTCGCCCATCGAATCGATTAATCTAAGTCCCCTTCCTATAGAGTGAACGTGAAAGCCGGTCTATAGTCCACCATGCTAATGGAATGTCAGTGACACAAGTAGTAAATTCATTCGTTGACAGGAGCGAGCAGAAAGAGAGAGCGTAAAGAGGGTCTTATCATGAATATTGGCCTGCTTTCCTTTCTCCTGTTGCAGTAGACTACAGTCTTACCACTATAATATAAAATAGGTCCAAAAGCAGGAAGCACAGTCAGGAAGGTAAGTTAGAACTCTTTTCTGAATTCCTATCTATAAAGTCAGGCTTGTCTATACAATACAACAAAGTGAGGTAAAATCATTAGTTAGGCTAGTGGGAAAAAATGACTCTGTTTCCGTCTTTTGAAAGAAGTAAGGTGTTCTTCCTTCATCCTCCATCCACACTACGAGGGCCGGCCGGAATATGTTTGGCTGTTCAATAGCCAATTCCATTTCGGTTCATTTTGGTATGCTGGGAAGATGAAGAGATGAATTCTGTCTCTCCGAAGCTTCGATTTGGAGGCTTGGGCTGGAGCTCTAGCTAGTTGGACTAGAAGCTAGTTATTCCGGTCTACTTGTTGGGCAGGCCGGCCCTCCTTCATCCCTTCGTTCTAATCCATCCAGACAACTATGGCAACCCGTACTAATTGCCCTTGCACTGATACCAGTAAGGGGAGCGTCGGCCAGAAGATAAGGGGAAAAATCGCACAGACTTATATACAGGGGAAGGACCTTAGAATCTTGTATAAGAAAGGAAAGATTTCAAAAAGCAGATTAGGTACTTCCAACAGGAGAATAAGAAAGGAAGAAATAAGAGTGGAGAAAAAGGGAAATGGAATTCTTCACAAAGGGAGGGAACGCAAGGGGGACAGCACTAATAAATCGGAAAAGGGGTCAAAGGAAGGGACACATCTTGATAGGACAACAACCGGGGATAGGATATGGAAAGAGATCAACATGTTTTCTCGAACGAACAGATTTACACCGTCAATGACAGCGCACCAAGGGAACAACGGACAATCACGGCAAAGGCAAGCACGAATGCTGCTGCCTACGAGACCCATCCAGGGGAATCTTACACTGCGCGCAGAGAACCCCTCTCACTTTAGACAGAGAGGGAATGACGATGGGTAGCCAAACCGTGAGGCGAAGAACTCAACCGCTATACACGAGGGAGCAAGTGGAAAGAGTAGAGCAGCACCTTGCCGTAGAGAGGGTCCTAGAAAGGTTAAGAGTTCTGCACCGGTTGGAGTGGAATAGGAATCTAAAACAGAATTCGATCAATTGGCTTTAACGAACCTATTTCATTAGAATGATCGAAGAACCCGCTTATCCATAGAAAGAGGGAGAGAGAATGAGAAATCACTCGACTGTTAAGGAGAGGAGGGGAGAGTTCGACCGCCCTAAGCCAACCAGAACGGCAAAGAAGAGTTCTATTCGGCGACCGGTAGGGAGAGGAGAGGATGGGAGGAGAGAACGTCGACCATAAGGGAGACAGCAGTTACTTCGATGTGAGCAGAGTGCCCATTTCCTTACTTAGACTAACCTTCGTTTAGAAAGGCTCTCCCCTCGCTCTGACTCTTCCCATACTAAGACTTTTGTTGATCTACCTTTGACTTACTTCCTATCTCTACCCTTGATCCAAGGTAGCCGAAGGACGGATTTTGACTAAGCTTTGCTGAAAAAAGTTGCAAACTTCAGTTCCGAAACTTTAGTCTTAACTTCGTTTAGTCAGAAGAACTTAGAACGGCGGTAGCAGGGCGAAAGGCAAGGTCACATCCTGCCGTCATAGCTTGCCTCCCATTGCTTCGTACGAGACAGAGAAAAAAAAGAGTTCTGCATCTCTCCGGGGCTGGGGGAACAAATAGGCGTGTGGAAGAGGGAGAGAGGGGGGGGCTACGAGCCCTCTCCCGTTGTTGTTCCCGGACTACCCATCCATCCACTTCCCCTTTTCCGTGTGCCCAAAAGCCCGCCCGCCCGGTTTATGAGCCCATTTCCGATTCCCTTACCCAATCTCATGAGAAGCAAGCCCAGCAGGCCCTACCTTAAAATGTCCCCAGACAGCCAGCCCTCACCAGGCTGCTAGCATTGCTAAATGCTCCGCCACGAAGCAAGCTCTCCCGAATACGACAGATGCAGAAGTGGGGAAGCCGGAAGTGGCTAAAGAAGTCGGAGGAAGAAAGTAGTTGGACAACTAACTGTATACACGAGGGTACATTAGTCTTCTGGGAATTGGCAACATTGACAGAAAGGGGAAAGGGTAGGAATACACTTTTTTAGGTGTAGCTATACTAAAGTAGTTGGCCTAACCTTCGGTTCCCGTAACCAAGTTTTTCTTTCTCATTCCTTATGTACTTTTTCTTACTTCATCCATACTTTTTGACTTTTTCTGAAGTGTGGGGCAAACGGCGCCCTCTACTTCTACTTCTAACTAAAGGCGAAGAGCCGGCATTGCAAGCAAATAGAGAGCCTCCGCCCGTTTGATCGGTTGCGAGCCGGAAAGCGTACCGGCAGTTTGAGTCGCGAAAGGGCCGCTTGCTTCACTTCATTTTTCTATAGAATAAAATAAAATAATATATATAATTGAATTCTATATCTATCTATAAACAAAAAAGATATATATAATCTTTTGATTTTTCCAATTGTTCATTCCTGGGGAGAGGAAGAAGCAGATAGAGCAAAGGCCTCCTCTTTCCGTTCGCTCTTCCCGAAGTGAGCGAATTGCATGTAGAGATCCGTAGGGGCTTATAGTTTAATTGGTTGAAACGTACCGCTCATAACGGTGATATTGTAGGTTCGAGCCCTACTAAGCCTACCACCCCCCTGCTCTTCTCTTTCAGCCCTTGCTGGTGAAAGTCTTAGAATGAATGTTGGCCTAGATAGAGGAATCAAAACTAGCTCGACCGGAAGGGAGAGGATAGGCGAATCAGTAACTGAAATGAAAGCTGGAGTAAGACAGTCAGTTGGAGAGCTAGCATGAAGAAGTAGGAAGGGATATTCGAAAGGCAGAAGGGTAAGAGCTAGAAGGCTGTCTTTGAGGATAGGATGGTCGGACAAGGAATCCAACCTCTTTCTATAGATAAGATAAGTCTGTAACTTCAGGTCGAATCACTAGAAGGTATACTATTCTGAGGGTAGGCATTCGCCGTCCCTCAATCGCTTACTGATATGCTTTATCTCATCTAGCAGCACTCTAAGAGCCTCTTTCCACCCTACTGGCTTTAGGTAAGGGTCTCAGATCGTATGCCTTCTAGCCTGCCTCTTTCTTGAGCTGGCCATGGGATAAAAAGTAGATCTCTATCTGATCTGTGAAGTGAAAGACTAGTCCTGATCTTATTGAATGAATTCCATCTAAGAAGTAGAAGTAGGTTCGCTGAAGCCCATCTATTCAATAAGATCAGTTAAGCAGGTTGTTAGGGCCACTCGACTTATAAGTAGTAGTATCACTTTGATCCTATATGAGCATCCACTTTTTCAAACAATTGAGCCTTCATCATGGGAATAAATAGGATAACAGGATTCCAGCTGTAGTTTATTGGCCGTTAGGTCGGTCAAACTGTCCATGTAGCTAAAGTCAAGCCAATTGTTCGAGTTCGCGTTCTCGTTCAGGACAGGACAGTATGGGACCTCTTGCTTAGGGCTTTGGAAGCAAGCAACCAACCCGGCAGAAGTCGATCGGAAGTTTACTATTTGACAAAGGGGCGCGTTAGCGGCATAAGAGTAAGTAAACAGATCAGGTGTAGCGATAGGGCGGTTTACAATTCTATTCAAACAGGCTATTGCGCCTAAGTCAATCCCTAGCCTAGGGCTTTGCCATACCAGTGAGTCTGAGGCGCTGCTCTCGACCAAAGTCGCACGTGATGCTAAGTAAGGATGAACCCCCCTACCACTGTGAAATAGCGCCCTCTTCTCTTACTATAGTAAGCTGGCGGGCTTCTCCCAAGAGAATGCCTTCACTCCACTCCGCCTTTAGACGCCTATGGAGAACTAAGGTACCTTTAGGAGCCGAAGGCAGGGGGGACTCGAAAACAACAAACGCCACTATTTAACTTAACTGTTTAGGCGAAACTCCACGCACAACTCGCATTGAAGACGCTCCACTCGTTCGTAAGCACAATGGACTCGCTGTGAGTATGGAAGAAGGATAGGGTCAGCAGGCCTTTCTATCTCTTGTATTCATCTTCTTGTTGTACTCTTTCTGAAGTGTGGGGCGAACGGCGACCTCCGTTTGCAGGAAGGAAAGCGGCAACCGCCCTCAAGTAAAGACTTTTTCGAAGGTGGAGCCTTACTCTATTCCTTCGCCCGTGAGACATCTACTTAGTTGTACATCGGTACTCGGACACCCAATCTCATCCCCCCTATTCCGTATAGATGTTGGTTTTTGATGTAGTTGCTTGTACTTCTCTTTTTTTGTCGAGATCAACGTTTTCGTTTGAGGACCCCGTTAGACTTACCAGCCCTTGACATAAGTAAATCATTAGTGATAGGGTTGGGACGATAGACCTAGTGCTTCCCTACGTTGGACGTATGTTTCGCGGTTAAACCTTATTCTATTATTGACCAATCATGGCCTTATTTTGAGTCTTTCTTTCAGATTGACAAAACTCTTGCAACTCTTTGAGGCCGATCGATCTAGAGAACTCATAGTCACTGGAACCGTCGACTATTGGAAGGGGATCATCTACCTCTTGCGAGCACTTTAAAGGATCTAATTACGAAAAAAGAAAGTAGTGAGGGAAAACCCTCTAGTCGAGTAAGAGAACTGAAAGTTTCAGGCCAGTAAAGTCCGTTAGTGGGGGAGTGAACCCGGAGATTCGTCAATCAATTCTTTCTTCTGGAAACGACTAAAAAGAGCAGGGCTTGTCCGGGGCAAGGGATGCAGGTATGAAAGATGAAGCTTGAAAGCGGGGGAGTTCTTCTACTGCATGTTCAGAGAAAGACTTCCCCCATGGCATAGCTCAGTCATTCAATCATGGGAGGGTCACAGGATTCTTCTCCTAAGCGCAGGTGTAGCTCCCCATGGTGTTCATTTAAGTTCTCATACATCCCGCTACGGTTTGTCTTGGTAAACAACTATTTCTCTTTCGCCCAGGGGAACGCGACAATCAGAGAAGAGATAAGGGTAATGTTACAATGAATGAGGATAGGTGTTGAAAGAGGACTGACTCTCCTTATTGAGAGAGCGCTAAAAGTCAACTAGAGGACTCCATTACCTTGACCATCTTCCGAAGTTCTAAATAATCTACTGATCAAAGGCTGTAAGGGCGGGCTGCTCTACATTCAGCCACATCACAGTGACCCCCGAAGCGATCTTATTCTAGTTGCGGGACGAAATCCGACAGCCAATTGCCGGCTCTGAATAACCAGCCCAGCAAGAAGCTCAATTCTTCTATAACATAACGGGGCGGGGTTGCGCGCGAGCCGAGTGACGTAGGTGCACAAGAGTGCTTCGCGCCACAACCATCTCTTTTTTATAGGTTCTACGGACCGATGCCTGCTGCTTCATCTGGGAGAAAATAATCATAGATATGCCGGTCATTAGAAGGAAGAACCACCATAAAAAGATTCCTCGTGTATCATCTGTAGCAAAATTATGAACGGGAGCTAGCAATCCGGACCGTATTGAAAAGGTTCCTGAGACACAGCATGGAAAAGTCACAATATTCAGAAACGAGGTCCAAGAATGAAGAAGGGGTAGAATTACTGAATGAATACGAGCTGTAGCTAATACCCGAGGCATAAAAGAAGCATTTTCCACGGGATCCCGAAACCACCAGCCACCCCGACCTAATTCATGATGAGCCCACCAACTTCCTGGCAAAATGCCTACGGTTAAAAAGCACCGACATGTCAAGATCAAAATTCGAATTGGTTCCTGGTCCTGGTCAGAGACCACTGTGTTCGCGCCGGCGATCCAACAAAAAAGCGAAGTAGTGGTCTCTTTCTTTCCATTACGAACGACACGCTTCGCCTGCTCCCTCCCCGTGTCCACTAGCGCTCCTGTCCAGAGCGAAGAGAAGGCGAAACGCCGCCGAAGCAACATAAGCAGGCTTCTATTGCTACGTAACAATAGAGCAGGATAGCCTTTTGCGCCCACATGTTTGAATTTGAGGGTAAAGAGCTTGCTTGTTCTACGGGATCCGACGCATCCAGCAGAGCGAAAGAGCCTTCCATTCTTTTCGGCGTCATCCTTCCGCATTGGCGGCGAGTGGAGTGCCACAATCCCATTCATCATTTTTGATCTACATAAGCCAAAGCCCATAGCACTGGCGACGGCTCCGGCATAAATGCAAGGAGGATGTATAGCTGATATAGGATCTTGTGGAACAGGATTTGATTCTGCAAGCGGTTCGGTACGAACGAAGAAATTTCGAACAAAAGGGTCGGAACTCGCCGATAGGAAAGGAGAGAAAAACAAAGCAATGCCAAGAGCTCCGTCAATCCGCTGTTCATCGATAGACGAAGCTCTCTCTTTATCATCTCGCGCCAGATGCAACAAAGGATGAGCCCTTTTTCCTTCTCGCGAACGAAGTTCAGAATCAACAAGGGTTCGTAGAACGAAGGGAGTGTACAACTGGGCCGTAGCCCCAGTTTTTTGTTCGTAACTAGGGAGAGATAAAATGGAGTTCTTCACGAAGTTCGAGACAAAGGAATAAAAAAGACTTTCTCTATGGCCTCCTCGTTTTGAGACATTATGGCTTTGGGGTCGACCCCGGTAACAAAGAAGGAATCCATAAAAACTTAGGATCCGACACCATGATAAAATACTACCCTCATGATTAGACCATGTCCCTGAGATTTGATAAAAGAAAGGTGCATTTGCGGTTAATTCGTTGTCATTGGATAAGTTATTAGGAATATGACGGAACGGAAGACCAAGGAAAGAAAGAAGAATGCACCAAAATGCAGGTGCTGCACCAAACACTGGTGGTTCTTTCTTGTTGTAAGTGAATGCAACGAAAAGA
>JARVZY010006656.1:0-25734 GCA_030686995.1 Artemisia argyi | reverse complement strand
AGACGTTCAACGGATGAGTCGACATGTTACGGTTACACATTAGACGTTCAACGGATGAGTCGACATGTTATGGTTACACATTAGACGTTCAACGGATGAGTCGACATGTTATGGTTACACATTAGATGTTCAACGGATGAGTCGACATGTTAGGGTTACACATTAGACGTTTAACGGATGAGTCGACATGTCATGGTTACACATTAGACGTTCAACGAATCGGTCGACATGTTAGGGTTACACATTAGACGTTCAACGGATGAGTCGGCATGTTATGGTTACACATTAGACGTTTAACCGATGAGTCGGCATGTCAGGGTTACACATTAGACGTTCAACGGATGAGTCGACATGTTATGGTTACACATTAGACGTTCAACGGATGAGTCGACATGTTATGGTTACACATTAGACGTTCAACGGATGAGTGGACATGTGATGGTTACACATTAGACGTTCAACGGATGAGTCGACGTGTTAGGGTTACACATTAGACGTTAAACGGATGAGTCGACATGTTATGGTTACACATTAAACGTTCAACGGATGGGTCGATATGTTAGGGTTGGACATTAGACGTTCAACGGATGAGTCAGTATGTTATGGTTACACATTAGACGTTCAACGGATTAGTCGACATGTTAGGGTCTACACATTAGACGTTCAACGGATGAGTCGGCATGTTATGGTTACACATTAGACGTTTAACGGATGAGTCGACATGTCAGGGTTACACATTAGACGTTCAACGGATGAGTCGACATGTTGTGGTTACACATTAGACGTTCAACGGATGAGTCGACATGTTATGGTTACACATTAGACGTTCAACGGATGAGTGGACATGTGATGGTTACACATTAGACGTTCAACGGATAAGTCGACGTGTTAGGGTTACACATTAGACGTTAAACGGATGAGTCGACATGTTAGGGTTACACATTAAACGTTCAACGGATGGGTCGATATGTTAGGGTTGGACATTAGACGTTCAACGGATGAGTCAGTATGTTATGGTTACACATTAGACGTTCAACGGATGAGTCGACATGTTAGGGTCTACACATTAGACGTTCAACGGATGAGTCGGCATGTTAGGGTTACACATTAGACGTTCAACGGATGAGTCGACATGTTAGGGTTACACATTAAACGTTCAACGGATGGGTCGATATGTTAGGGTTGGACATTAGACATTCAACGGATGAGTCAGTATGTTATGGTTACACATTAGACGTTCAACGGATGAGTCGACATGTTAGGGTCTACACATTACACGTTCAACGGATGAGTCGACATGTTATGGTTACACATTAAACGTTCAACGGATGGGTCGATATGTTAGGGTTGGACATTAGACGTTCAACGGATGAGTCGACATGTTATGGTTATGCATTAGACGTTCAACGGATGAGTCGACATGTTAGGGTTACACATTAAACGTTCAACGGATGAGTCGACATGTTAGGGTTACACATTAGACGTTCAACGGAAGAGTCGACATGTTAGGGTTACACATTAGACGTTCAACGGATGAGTCGGCCTGTTATGGTTACATATTCGACGTTCAACGGATGAGTCGGCATGTTAGGGTTACACATTAGACGTTCAACGGATGAGTCGACATGTTATGGTTAAACATTAGACGTTCAACGGATGAGTCGACATGTTAGGGTTACACATTAGACGTTCAACGGATGAGTCGACATGTTAGGGTTACACATTAGACGTTCAACGGATGGGACGACATGTTATGGTTACACATTAGACGTTCAACGGATGAGTCGACATGTTAGGGTTACACATTAGACGTTCAACGGATGAGTCGACATGTTATGGTTACACATTAGACGTTCAACGGATGAGTGGACATGTGATGGTTACACATTAAACGTTCAACGGATGAGTCGACGTGTTAGGGTTACACATTAGACGTTAAACGGATGAGTCGACATGTTAGGGTTGCACATTAAACGTTCAACGGATGGGTCGATATGTTAGGGTTGGACATTAGACGTTCAACGGATGAGTCAGTATGTTATGGTTACACATTAGACGTTCAACGGATGAATCGACATGTTAGGGTCTACACATTAGACGTTCAACGGATGAGTCGGCATGTTAGGGTTACACATTAGACGTTCAACGGATGAGTCGACATGTTAGGGTTACACATTAAACGTTCAACGGATGGGTCGATATATTAGGGTTGGACATTAGACATTCAACGGATGAGTCAGTATGTTATGGTTACACATTAGACGTTCAACGGATGAGTCGACATGTTAGGGTCTACACATTACACGTTCAACGGATGAGTCGACATGTTATGGTTACACATTAAACGTTCAACGGATGGGTCGATATGTTAGGGTTGGACATTAGACGTTCAACGGATGAGTCGACATGTTATGGTTACACATTAGACGTTCAACGGATGAGTCGACATGTTAGGGTTACACATTAAACGTTCAACGGATGAGTCAACATGTTAGGGTTACACATTAGACGTTCAACGGAAGAGTCGACATGTTAGGGTTACACATTAGACGTTCAACGGATGAGTCGGCCTGTTATGGTTACATATTCGACGTTCAACGGATGAGTCGGCATGTTAGGGTTACACATTAGACGTTCAACGGATGAGTCGACATGTTATGGTTACACATTAGACGTTCAACGGATGAGTCGACATGTTAGGGTTACACATTAGACGTTCAACGGATGAGTCGACATGTTAGGGTTACACATTAGACGTTCAACGGATGGGACGACATGTTATGGTTACACATTAGACGTTCAACGGATGAGTCGACATGTTAGGGTTACACATTAGACGTTCAACGGATGAGTCGACATGTTATGGTTACACATTAGACGTTCAACGGATGAGTGGACATGTGATGGTTACACATTAGACGTTCAACGGATAAGTCGACGTGTTAGGGTTACACATTAGACGTTAAACGGATGAGTCGACATGTTAGGGTTACACATTAAACGTTCAACGGATGGGTCGATATGTTAGGGTTGGACATTAGACGTTCAACGGATGAGTCAGTATGTTATGGTTACACATTAGACGTTCAACGGATGAGTCGACATGTTAGGGTCTACACATTAGACGTTCAACGGATGAGTCGGCATGTTAGGGTTACACATTAGACGTTCAACGGAAGAGTCGACATGTTAGGGTTACATATTAAACGTTCAACGGATGGGTCGATATGTTAGGGTTGGACATTAGACATTCAACGGATGAGTCAGTATGTTATGGTTACACATTAGACGTTCAACGGATGAGTCGACATGTTAGGGTCTACACATTACACGTTCAACGGATGAGTCGACATGTTATGGTTACACATTAAACGTTCAACGGATGAGTGGACATGTGATGGTTACACATTAGACGTTCAACGGATGAGTCGACGTGTTAGGGTTACACATTAGACGTTAAACGGATGAGTCGACATGTTAGGGTTACACATTAAACGTTCAACGGATGGGTCGATATGTTAGGGTTGGACATTAGACGTTCAACGGATGAGTCAGTATGTTATGGTTACACATTAGACGTTCAACGGATTAGTCGACATGTTAGGGTCTACACATTAGACGTTCAACGGATGAGTCGGCATGTTATGGTTACACATTAGACGTTTAACGGATGAGTCGGCATGTTATGGTTACACATTAGACGTTTAACCGATGAGTCGGCATGTCAGGGTTACACATTAGACGTTCAACGGATGAGTCGACATGTTATGGTTACACATTAGACGTTCAACGGATGAGTCGACATGTTATGGTTACACATTAGACGTTCAACGGATGAGTGGACATGTGATGGTTACACATTAGACGTTCAACGGATGAGTCGACGTGTTAGGGTTACACATTAGACGTTAAACGGATGAGTCGACATGTTAGGGTTACACATTAAACGTTCAACGGATGGGTCGATATGTTAGGGTTGGACATTAGACGTTCAACGGATGAGTCAGTATGTTATGGTTACACATTAGACGTTCAACGGATTAGCCGACATGTTAGGGTCTACACATTAGATGTTCAACGGATGAGTCGGCATGTTATGGTTACACATTAGACGTTCAACGGATGAGTCGACATGTTAGGGTTACACATTAGACGTTCAACGGATGGGACGACATGTTATGGTTACACATTAGACGTTCAACGGATGAGTCGACATGTTAGGGTTACACATTAGACGTTCAACGGATGAGTCGACATGTTATGGTTACACATTAGACGTTCAACGGATGAGTGGACATGTGATGGTTACACATTAAACGTTCAACGGATGAGTCGACGTGTTAGGGTTACACATTAGACGTTAAACGGATGAGTCGACATGTTAGGGTTGCACATTAAACGTTCAACGGATGGGTCGATATGTTAGGGTTGGACATTAGACGTTCAACGGATGAGTCAGTATGTTATGGTTACACATTAGACGTTCAACGGATGAATCGACATGTTAGGGTCTACACATTAGACGTTCAACGGATGAGTCGGCATGTTAGGGTTACACATTAGACGTTCAACGGATGAGTCGACATGTTAGGGTTACACATTAAACGTTCAACGGATGGGTCGATATGTTAGGGTTGGACATTAGACATTCAACGGATGAGTCAGTATGTTATGGTTACACATTAGACGTTCAACGGATGAGTCGACATGTTAGGGTCTACACATTACACGTTCAACGGATGAGTCGACATGTTATGGTTACACATTAAACGTTCAACGGATGGGTCGATATGTTAGGGTTGGACATTAGACGTTCAACGGATGAGTCGACATGTTATGGTTACACATTAGACGTTCAACGGATGAGTCGACATGTTAGGGTTACACATTAAACGTTCAACGGATGAGTCAACATGTTAGGGTTACACATTAGACGTTCAACGAAAGAGTCGACATGTTAGGGTTACACATTAGACGTTCAACGGATGAGTCGGCCTGTTATGGTTACATATTCGACGTTCAACGGATGAGTCGGCATGTTAGGGTTACACATTAGACGTTCAACGGATGAGTCGACATGTTATGGTTACACATTAGACGTTCAACGGATGAGTCGACATGTTAGGGTTACACATTAGACGTTCAACGGATGAGTCGACATGTTAGGGTTACACATTAGACGTTCAACGGATGGGACGACATGTTATGGTTACACATTAGACGTTCAACGGATGAGTTGACATGTTAGGGTTACACATTAGACGTTCAACGGATGAGTCGACATGTTATGGTTACACATTAGACGTTCAACGGATGAGTGGACATGTGATGGTTACACATTAGACGTTCAACGGATAAGTCGACGTGTTAGGGTTACACATTAGACGTTAAACGGATGAGTCGACATGTTAGGGTTACACATTAAACGTTCAACGGATGGGTCGATATGTTAGGGTTGGACATTAGACGTTCAACGGATGAGTCAGTATGTTATGGTTACACATTAGACGTTCAACGGATGAGTCGACATGTTAGGGTCTACACATTAGACGTTCAACGGATGAGTCGGCATGTTAGGGTTACACATTAGACGTTCAACGGATGAGTCGACATGTTAGGGTTACATATTAAACGTTCAACGGATGGGTCGATATGTTAGGGTTGGACATTAGACATTCAACGGATGAGTCAGTATGTTATGGTTACACATTAGACGTTCAACGGATGAGTCGACATGTTAGGGTCTACACATTACACGTTCAACGGATGAGTCGACATGTTATGGTTACACATTAAACGTTCAACGGATGAGTGGACATGTGATGGTTACACATTAGACGTTCAACGGATGAGTCGACGTGTTAGGGTTACACATTAGACGTTAAACGGATGAGTCGACATGTTAGGGTTACACATTAAACGTTCAACGGATGGGTCGATATGTTAGGGTTGGACATTAGACGTTCAACGGATGAGTCAGTATGTTATGGTTACACATTAGACGTTCAACGGATTAGTCGACATGTTAGGGTCTACACATTAGACGTTCAACGGATGAGTCGGCATGTTATGGTTACACATTAGACGTTTAACGGATGAGTCGGCATGTTATGGTTACACATTAGACGTTTAACCGATGAGTCGGCATGTCAGGGTTACACATTAGACGTTCAACGGATGAGTCGACATGTTATGGTTACACATTAGACGTTCAACGGATGAGTCGACATGTTATGGTTACACATTAGACGTTCAACGGATGAGTGGACATGTGATGGTTACACATTAGACGTTCAACGGATGAGTCGACGTGTTAGGGTTACACATTAGACGTTAAACGGATGAGTCGACATGTTAGGGTTACACATTAAACGTTCAACGGATGGGTCGATATGTTAGGGTTGGACATTAGACGTTCAACGGATGAGTCAGTATGTTATGGTTACACATTAGACGTTCAACGGATTAGTCGACATGTTAGGGTCTACACATTAGATGTTCAACGGATGAGTCGGCATGTTATGGTTACACATTAGACGTTTAACGGATGAGTCGGCATGTCAGGGTTACACATTAGACGTTCAACGGATGAGTCGACATGTTGTGGTTACACATTAGACGTTCAACGGATGAGTCGACATGTTATGGTTACACATTAGACGTTCAACGGATGAGTGGACATGTGATGGTTACACATTAGACGTTCAACGGATAAGTCGACGTGTTAGGGTTACACATTAGACGTTAAACGGATGAGTCGACATGTTAGGGTTACACATTAAACGTTCAACGGATGGGTCGATATGTTAGGGTTGGACATTAGACGTTCAACGGATGAGTCAGTATGTTATGGTTACACATTAGACGTTCAACGGATGAGTCGACATGTTAGGGTCTACACATTAAACGTTCAACGGATGAGTCGGCATGTTAGGGTTACACATTAGACGTTCAACGGATGAGTCGACATGTTAGGGTTACACATTAAACGTTCAACGGATGGGTCGATATGTTAGGGTTGGACATTAGACATTCAACGGATGAGTCAGTATGTTATGGTTACACATTAGACGTTCAACGGATGAGTCGACATGTTAGGGTCTACACATTACACGTTCAACGGATGAGTCGACATGTTATGGTTACACATTAAACGTTCAATGGATGGGTCGATATGTTAGGGTTGGACATTAGACGTTCAACGGATGAGTCGACATGTTATGGTTACACATTAGACGTTCAACGGATGAGTCGACATGTTAGGGTTACACATTAAACGTTCAACGGATGAGTCGACATGTTAGGGTTACACATTAGACGTTCAACGGAAGAGTCGACATGTTAGGGTTACACATTAGACGTTCAACGGATGAGTCGGCATGTTAGGGTTACATATTAGACGTTCAACGGATGAGTCGACATGTTATGGTTACACATTAGACGTTCAACGGATGAGTCGACATGTTAGGGTTACACATTAGACGTTCAACGGATGAGTCGACATGTTAGGGTTACACATTAGACGTTCAACGGATGGGACGACATGTTATGGTTACACATTAGACGTTCAACGGATGAGTCGACATGTTAGGGTTACACATTAGACGTTCAACGGATGAGTCGACATGTTATGGTTACACATTAGACGTTCAACGGATGAGTGGACATGTGATGGTTACACATTAGACGTTCAACGGATAAGTCGACGTGTTCGGGTTACACATTAGACGTTAAACGGATGAGTCGACATGTTAGGGTTACACATTAAACGTTCAACGGATGGGTCGATATGTTAGGGTTGGACATTAGACGTTCAACGGATGAGTCAGTATGTTATGGTTACACATTAGACGTTCAACGGATGAGTCGACATGTTAGGGTCTACACATTAGACGTTCAACGGATGAGTCGGCATGTTAGGGTTACACATTAGACGTTCAACGGATGAGTCGACATGTTAGGGTTACACATTAAACGTTCAACGGATGGGTCGATATGTTAGGGTTGGACATTAGACATTCAACGGATGAGTCAGTATGTTATGGTTACACATTAGACGTTCAACGGATGAGTCGACATGTTAGGGTCTACACATTACACGTTCAACGGATGAGTCGACATGTTATGGTTACACATTAAACGTTCAACGGATGGGTCGATATGTTAGGGTTGGACATTAGACGTTCAACGGATGAGTCGACATGTTATGGTTACACATTAGACGTTCAACGGATGAGTCGACATGTTAGGGTTACACATTAAACGTTCAACGGATGAGTCGACATGTTAGGGTTACACATTAGACGTTCAACGGAAGAGTCGACATGTTAGGGTTACACATTAGACGTTCAACGGATGAGTCGGCCTGTTATGGTTACATATTCGACGTTCAACGGATGAGTCGGCATGTTAGGGTTACACATTAGACGTTCAACGGATGAGTCGACATGTTATGGTTACACATTAGACGTTCAACGGATGAGTCGACATGTTAGGGTTACACATTAGACGTTCAACGGATGAGTCGACATGTTAGGGTTACACATTAGACGTTCAACGGATGGGACGACATGTTATGGTTACACATTAGACGTTCAACGGATGAGTCGACATGTTAGGGTTACACATTAGACGTTCAACGGATGAGTCGACATGTTATGGTTACACATTAGACGTTCAACGGATGAGTGGACATGTGATGGTTACACATTAGACGTTCAACGGATAAGTCGACGTGTTAGGGTTACACATTAGACGTTAAACGGATGAGTCGACATGTTAGGGTTACACATTAAACGTTCAACGGATGGGTCGATATGTTAGGGTTGGACATTAGACGTTCAACGGATGAGTCAGTATGTTATGGTTACACATTAGACGTTCAACGGATGAGTCGACATGTTAGGGTCTACACATTAGACGTTCAACGGATGAGTCGGCATGTTAGGGTTACACATTAGACGTTCAACGGATGAGTCGACATGTTAGGGTTACACATTAAACGTTCAACGGATGGGTCGATATGTTAGGGTTGGACATTAGACATTCAACGGATGAGTCAGTATGTTATGGTTACACATTAGACGTTCAACGGATGATTCGACATGTTTGGGTCTACACATTACACGTTCAACGGATGAGTCGACATGTTATGGTTACACATTAAACGTTCAACGGATGGGTCGATATGTTAGGGTTGGACATTAGACGTTCAACGGATGAGTCGACATGTTATGGTTACACATTAGACGTTCAACGGATGAGTCGACATGTTAGGGTTACACATTAAACGTTCAACGGATGAGTCGACATGTTAGGGTTACACATTAGACGTTCAACGGAAGAGTCGACATGTTAGGGTTACACATTAGACGTTCAACGGATGAGTCGGCCTGTTATGGTTACATATTCGACGTTCAACGGATGAGTCGGCATGTTAGGGTTACACATTAGACGTTCAACGGATGAGTCGACATGTTATGGTTACACATTAGACGTTCAACGGATGAGTCGACATGTTAGGGTTACACATTAGACGTTCAACGGATGAGTCGACATGTTAGGGTTACACATTAGACGTTCAACGGATGGGACGACATGTTATGGTTACACATTAGACGTTCAACGGATGAGTCGACATGTTAGGGTTACACATTAGACGTTCAACGGATGAGTCGACATGTTATGGTTACACATTAGACGTTCAACGGATGAGTCGACATGTTAGGGTTACACATTAAACGTTCAACGGATGAGTCGACATGTTAGGGTTACACATTAGACGTTCAACGGATGAGTCGGCATGTTAGGGTTACACATTAGACGTTTAACGGATGAGTCGACATGTCATGGTTACACATTAGACGTTCAACGGATCGGTCGACATGTTAGGGTTGGACATTAGATGTTCAACGGATGAGTCAGTATGTTATGGTTATACGATTAGACGTTCAACGGATGAGTCGACATGTTATGGTTACACATTAGATGTTCAACGGATGAGTCGACATGTTAGGGTTACACATTAGACGTTCAACGGATGAGTCGACATGTTAGGGTTACACATTAGACGTTCAACGGATGAGTCGACATGTTATGGTTACACATTAGACGTTCAACGGATGAGTCGACATGTTATGGTTACACATTAGATGTTCAACGGATGAGTCGACATGTTAGGGTTACACATTAGACGTTTAACGGATGAGTCGACATGTCATGGTTACACATTAGACGTTCAACGAATCGGTCGACATGTTAGGGTTACACATTAGACGTTCAACGGATGAGTCGGCATGTTATGGTTACACATTAGACGTTTAACCGATGAGTCGGCATGTCAGGGTTACACATTAGACGTTCAACGGATGAGTCGACATGTTATGGTTACACATTAGACGTTCAACGGATGAGTCGACATGTTATGGTTACACATTAGACGTTCAACGGATGAGTGGACATGTGATGGTTACACATTAGACGTTCAACGGATGAGTCGACGTGTTAGGGTTACACATTAGACGTTAAACGGATGAGTCGACATGTTAGGGTTACACATTAAACGTTCAACGGATGGGTCGATATGTTAGGGTTGGACATTAGACGTTCAACGGATGAGTCAGTATGTTATGGTTACACATTAGACGTCCAACGGATTAGTCGACATGTTAGGGTCTACACATTAGACGTTCAACGGATGAGTCGGCATGTTAGGGTTACACATTAGACGTTCAACGGATGAGTCGACATGTTAGGGTTACACATTAAACGTTCAACGGATGGGTCGATATGTTAGGGTTGGACATTAGACATTCAACGGATGAGTCAGTATGTTATGGTTACACATTAGACGTTCAACGGATGAGTCGACATGTTAGGGTCTACACATTAGACGTTCAACGGATGAGTCGACATGTTATGGTTACACATTAAACGTTCAACGGATGGGTCGATATATTAGGGTTGGACATTAGACGTTCAACGGATGAGTCAGTATATTATGGTTACACATTAGACGTTCAACGGATGAGTCGACGTGTTAGGGTTACACATTAGACGTTAAACGGATGAGTCGACATGTTAGGGTTACACATTAAATGTTCAACGGATGGGTCGATATGTTAGGGTTGGACATTAGACGTTCAACGGATGAGTCAGTATGTTATGGTTACACATTAGACGTTCAACGGATGAGTCGACATGTTAGGGTCTACACATTAGACGTTCAACGGATGAGTCGGCATATATGTATATTTTTTTAAAATATACGGAATATCGGACCGAAACAAACATAAAAAACGTAGTTTCATTAATAGTCAACGAAGTCAAAGAGTATCCCCAGCGACATGTCGCTGGGGAAAAGGTAGTAACAAAAACCAAATATTAAGCTTAAATAGTATCCCAGCGACATGTCGCCGGGGAAAATTAAATAATTTTTGGTCCGCTAATTAAGAGTGATTAGCCACTAATTAAAATTTTTTTAATTCAAAACAAGAATCCCCAGCGATGTGTCGCTGGGGAAACATTAGCGGGAAAAGTTCCCGCCACGTTTTACGAAGACTTTTTTGGTCAAAGTATAACGCACTTATCCCCAGCGACATGTCGCTGGGGAAAAGTGGGAAAAAAATATCTGACTTTTTCTACTAGAATTTGTGCCACGTAGGATACTTTTTTGTCGTTTAGTGGACATTCCCCAGCGACAAATATCGCCGGGGAAAATATCGATGGGGAAAGGGGTATTTGTTGTAGTGATTTTGATTGATATCACTGTTTGTTTGACTGTGTTCCTGCCCTTATACGTTTCTAATTCTCTTATGACTAGGGTTTATAATTGTTTTTAGGATAGTGTCTTCTTGCTCGTGTGACCTGGTGTTGTGTGGTTTGTTTGGGTTGCTAGTTTTATTTATTTGTTGATCGTTTCTTGTTGTTTGCTTGTTGATTACATTAGACGTATGTAGTTATCATGGAACGTGGCTCTTTAGATTCAGGAGTGAGAGGGGATGGACGTAAAATGGATAAGAATTATGTGAGTGTAGCTGCTAAGGGGAAAGATGTCGAGACCTCATCGACGCTTGTTGTGGTGGAACAACCTGTTGGTTCGTCATTGTTACATAATGATAAACATATTACAGTGAATGAGGAGTTTCCAAGCATGACATCTACATTTGGAAAGACTCATTCACCCATACACGAACCTATTCTTTCTCCAAAGGATTTGAATTCGAATGATGGGGATGATAGGTCGCTTAAAAAGGATGATGGAGATACTTCGAAAGTGTAGGGTCTGATTCTTATGGGAATGGCCCATCGATGGTTTAGTGAAAGTGAACGAGGGTGCCAAGTCGAGTGGTATAGGGTCTCCATCTTTTGCCAACGTGTTGAATGCTGATGTGGTCACGAATATTTCCTTAGCTGATAAGATATGTAATATCGAAAAACAAAAGTTGGAAGGTAAACTAGTGATATTGGGTGAAGCTGGGAAACCATTGAACACATGAGGCGCTAAAACGAGTAACGCTGAATCTAGTCCTAATGGTGAACAATTTAAGAAAATCGTTAACTTTTGTACCTTAATAGCCTCGGCCGGTAATGGGGTTGATGTTGTTATTCCTATAAAACTTGTCCTAGAGGTCGAGGACCGATTCAAGAATTCTCTATATGGTTTTTTTTTTCTGGTAAAGGGAGCTGCGTATCTAGTGGTTGAAACTATGTTAAGAACGCACGGAGTAGGTTAGGGCTTGTTTGTACTATAATGAATGCAAAATGCATTTTCTTCTTTAAATTCAGGTCAAAACGTGTATGGAAGCAATGCTTGAAAGTGGACCATGGTTGATTCATAATGTGCCATTGATTCTGTGTAAATGGTCTCCTATAGTGAATGTATCTAAAGAAGACTTAAAGAGTGTCCCGGTTTGGGCTAAACTCTATGATGTTCCTATAACGGCATTCATGGTAGATGGATTGAGTGTTATTACTACAAAACTTGGCACCTCTTTGATGGTAGATATGTGTACAACCTCTATGTACATGGAATCATGGGGTCGATCTAGTTTTGCGAGATCAATGATTGATCTTCAAACCAATGTTGAGTTGAAAGACACTCTTGTTGTACCGCTGCCTAATATTGAAGGCGATGGATATATCTTGCATTCAATTCATGTTGAGTATGAGTGAAAACCAACTAAATGTCCAACGTGCATGGTATTTGGCCATTCTTTGGACCTATACCCTAAAGTGGTTCCTACTAAGTCCATGAATCGAGTTGAGGTTCAAGCTGAGGGTTTCCATGAAATTAAGAAGATGGGTAAGAAACAAGCCGAAGGATATTATAGTTTTAATACCAAATCTAAACTTGTGTACAAGCTTGTCTGGAGATCACCATTTAAGGATAAAAGGCAGACCAAATCGAAGAAAGATGATAAGGTTGGTAATGGTTTGAAAGTTGCTGAAACAGTAGGCAATATAGCTAATGTGGCTACTACTAGTAGTAGGAAAAAGAAATCCCATGTGGATAATTGAAGGTAAGTAATGACTTCAAATCCATTTGAAGCTCTAAATTTGGGTGATAATGTGGTAGGTGCTGCTTCCGTGATACGCTTAGTTCAATGACAAAGTTGATGTGAATGTTTGAAAAAAAAAACAAGGAAGTCAATATAGTTGATGAGCACAGTGATAATGATGTTATTGAGGATGATAATGAAACTGCATGGTTTATTGATCCTAAATATCCAAAGAGTACAAGTACCTCTTTTGGTGGAGGTGGAGGTGGAGGTGGAAGTGGGAAGCTAAGCTTATATGAACATTGGAAGGAGAGCTATGAAGATAATCCTTATGATGAATCAATACCAAGATCTAACTTCTGAACAAATGGCATTCTGTGATTCATTTGATATAAGGCTCCTTGGTCAAGTTAGACGTTGGATTATATTTGGACTTGAGTCAAATGTATTTCTAGTGGATCGGAGTATGTTTCTTTCATATAAGAAGAGTAGTGTCGTGTTATGTTAGCTTTACCGCCTACATAACAGCTGAGATGCGGGATTTACCAGCATCCATTTTACTTAAACGCTTTTTTGAAGTAATATATTCACCGGGTATTCAAACTCTTTGCCCTAGAAAAACTTATATCTCTCACTTATATGAGACAAATATAATAAAGAATGTTCCTAATTATATCAAAAAAAAAAAAAAAAAAAAAAAAGTAGTGGATGTTTGCAAATTTATTTGCTAACATGATGTAAATATTTTTTAATATTCAATATTATGCAAATATATGTTAAAAAAAAAAAAAAAGACATATTATGCGAATATTCTTAAATAAAAAATATAATATTTAGTGATTGAAAGATGTAAATGTTTATTTTGTGTAAATGTGGAGTAATAAAATAGTATGCTATTACCTATGGTTATTCTAACGTAGAACGCTCCCTATCGTTAAGTGATTGCCAGTGTTGTTTGTTTATTAAAAGGCTCTGAACATGAAAATATTCATTACCAGGCATCATTGCTGCAATTAGAGTGTCAGTAAGGTTGGGTGGACTTGACCCGAACCCGATAAGGCTTATCGGGTTGGGTTAAATCAGGTTAAAAAATCTTGTCAGTTTGTTTTGACTTGAACCCGATAACTCGACATTGTTATCGGGTCGAGTTAAGGTTAGATAATTAATGTTATCGGGTAAACCCCGAAAATGTTTACTTTTTCCCTAATTTTGAAAGCCAAATACAAAGATATTTTATGTTAGCCTCTAATAATTTAGATCAAAAGTGTTAGAATATTACCTATGTTAAGGCTATGTTTATGTTATGTACCATGTAATGTATGTCGAATTTGTGTACACTGTAATGGGTCAAAAACCGTTAACCCATGCATTTAGTTAATCTAGTTCAGGTTAGGTTAGATAGCAGTTAATATGGTTAGCCGTTATTTGCCCAAGAGTCACAATGGTTGGGTAAAAACATAACTACCATATCATGCCTGTTAGAAACATATAAGTACTTACTTTTGCAGTCATTTGTAATAACGTTTATCTATCCAATAATATCATTTTACTGCAAGTTACATTGTCCATTTACTGTCATAATTTCATACACAAGTTTCACTCAAATTTCACAAACATGAAACATTTACTCAAACACAAATTTGTTGGCCAAAGACTTGTGAACATTTTATTCAATGATATATGACATGTGATCAAACATAAGAAGTTTACATATGTACTAAAGAAGAATGGATACATATGTACTACTCATAAAGACCAGAGTGTGATCATTCCAAAAGAACTGGTCACTTTATCATCAATCAGATTAGCAATTTACAGAAAACTAACAGACTTAGAGACCTGTATAATTCCTTCATGACAAGCATGAGTCTTAGAATGCCGAGAATACGAGTTCTAATGCCTAGTTCTAAAATAGTACTCCCTCCGTCCCATTTTATAAGTCCATGTTTGAACAGTCAAAGTCTTTTTTCTCAGAGTTTGACCGTAATTATTATTTTTTCGTATTATATAATACTTGATGAAAAGTATACCAATAAAAATACATTTAAAACACAAATTAATTTATATATTTTGTATCAAGTACTATATAACACGCAAAAAAATAATTACGGTCAAACTTTGAAGAAAAAGACTTTGACTTTTCAAAAATGGACTTATAAAATGGGACAGAGGGAGTAAAATTCAGTCCTGAACAATTCCTAATGTCTTCACCTTTTGAATTATGGTGATATATACACAACGGAATACAATAACCACAACTACAACACAAACCGAACTAGATGAACCTATAAAGGATAGAAGAGTTAATACATTTATTTATCAGTACGTTAACCACTGGTATGAAAGTCAATAAGAGTTTTCGTCGTTCCCCTTAACTTTTCCTACTTGACGATCTACTTATTCTTATGAAACAGAAATAGAGTCAGCTGCAACATGGACCCGATAACCCGAGTCACCTGACACGGATCCCCCCAAACCTGATAACACGATTCTTAATCAGGTCAGGTTTACGGGTCACATTTTAAAGATTCAAACCGACACGATAACCTAACCCGATAACACCCCTAGCTGTAACGCGTGGCTAACCTGTTCGTTTCAGATGATATATATTTGATGCTAATAAAACTATTTTTTTATTGGATCGGCAGTAGGTGCAGAAAACTTGTCGGTTTAGTTCCTTTGGTTATACAATCTTGTTTACTTATCGCTAATATTTTATGAAATCCTATTGTTAAAAAAAGTTTGATGATTGTAAAGAATAAATATACAAATGTCAAAGGAATCATTATCGTTTCTTTTTAGATTTAAGTTTTGAAAATGTCAAATGTAAATGACGTATCAACATTCTTAAATTTGCATAAGTCTGAAGGTTTCTTATTTACCTTGAAAAGGTTGACTTTTTAACATTCCCAAAACAGCTATAAATACCCACAGTCCCTGGAATATATCTCATCATCTCATTTTACTAAGTACATTACTTATATATCAATACAAAAACCATTCTTGACACTTGAAACCATCAAGCAATATCTGTTAGCAATGGAGGCTTCTTCCCTAAACAAAATACTAATCATGACTGTTCTTCTGTTAACCACTTTCACCTCCTTGGCACTAGGCCAGGGAAACCGTTTGTTTAGCCGTGGTGGTACTCGTGTTGGCTTCTACAGGTCCACTTGTCCAAGGGCAGAATTCATAGTCCAATCAGCAGTTCAGACTGCTGTCCGAGCCAACCCCACAATCGCACCTGGTTTACTAAGGATGTTCTTCCATGACTGCTTTGTCAATGGTTGTGATGCATCTATACTTCTTGATGGTGCAAGTACAGAAAAGACTGCTGCTCCCAACGCCTTCTTGAGAGGCTTCGAAGTTATTGATGCTGCAAAGTCAAGGCTTGAAACCGCTTGCCCTGGAGTTGTTTCTTGTGCGGATATCCTTGCCCTTGCTGCCCGTGATTCTGTGGTCCTGGTAAGCTTAATTATTTCTTTAACAACACTCTCTCTTGGTGTTTGTGCTCTAGCAATATTGTAAGCAAGCTTGCTAACTGTGATTTTGTATGGTAATAATGTAATATTGTTTCTTTGGCATCTTATTGCAGACTGGGGGACATAGTTGGCATGTGCCTTTAGGACGTAGAGATGGGTTGGTTTCACGAGCATCTGATACTGCAACCTTGCCTGCATTTAATGATCCTATGACGGTCCAAATTCAAAAGTTTGCTGATAAAGGTCTAAACATCCAAGATCTTGTTATCCTTGTTGGTAAGTAGGTCATAAAACTGTATTTAAGCTTTCAAAATCCTATGCCTTTATATACATATATTTACCTATGTGATTTTTGGTTTACCAGGTGGACATACAATTGGGACAGCAGCTTGCGCAGTATTTAGCTACAGACTATACAACTTCAACAACACCAATGCACCTGACCCCGATATCAACCAAGCATTTCTACCACAACTCCGTGCACTTTGCCCCAATGGTGGTAATGCGTTGAGGCGTGTGGCTCTGGATACTGGCAGTGTTAATAGTTTTGGAAATTCATTCTATGATAATTTGAGGATCGGGCGGGGAGTGATTGAATCTGATTCCAAGCTATGGAGTGATAGAAGGACGCAAAGGTTTGTACAAGGGTTAATGGGAAGAAGATCAGGATTCAGATTCAATGCCCAGTTTGGAAGAGCGATGGTGAAGATGGGTAATATTCAGGTGAAAACAGGGAGACAAGGCGAAATTCGTAGAGTATGTACTGCAACTAATTGATAATGATGTGTGTTATAATGATTCGTAAGTTGTTACCAGCATCAGCTTGTATTTATCGATTGTAACCTTTGTTTTATTTGTTGTGTAAAGAATAAGATCAAATGATCAACTGTCTAATAAAGGGTTTCAATAGAATTTTATACTTTTCTTATTAACGTGAAAAATATTGTTACTAGTACTTGTTTATGAAACAAGAAATGCCCATGCATATAAATTCATATTTATCGAACGTGACTTGATATTAATACTAATGATAACCTACTGGGCAAATTATTAAAAAAAAATATTATATTTGTTACTGTTTCATCTTCTCGGTAGCGAACTATTTTTTTTGCTTTTGAGGGTAATTTTCTTTCAAATTCATCCTCTTTAGGGTAATATGTGACATTTTTGCCTTTCGGTAAAAAAAATTTGTATTAGCTAAGAGGGGCAAAAATGTTCAAAATTTTTGTAAAATACCCTAAAGATGATGAATTTGAAAGAAAATTACCCTCAAAACAAAAAAAAAAAAAAATAGTTCGCCCTAACCTACTATATGTAAATGTAATATTTCAGATAGCTCAATTCACTAGAGCATGGCTAGTGTTTTTTTCTTTTTCTTTTAACAGCTGGTACTTTAGAAATATGGAACAAATAACCCTTAGCAAGAAGCTAAGGGGAGAAAGGATTACAGAGGAACAATACAAGCAGATACAGGGTCAATAATCCGATCAATATAATAATATGGACTAGATTTCTTATCCCTATTACAAATCCAAGAATTAATGTGAAGAAATATTAATGTCTTCACCGGTAGTATACATGGGGGTTTAGGATACCATTCTAATATTTCCATATAACCCACATGGTCATTGGACAACAGTGTCGAAAGATACCTTGATAGGATCATCAAGGTCCTATCCCCCCATGTTATAAGAATCGACAACACCTTTTGATAACCGCCGAGTCCAATAATGTGGGCTTGTAACCCAAGTTAGTACATTAAGGGTGCGTTTAGTTGAAATGAAGCACATTTGTTTTCACAAAATGTTTTGTATAAAATAATGAAAATAGATACTGCGTTCAAATCAATATTTCCTATTAATTCTCTACCAAAAACAGAATATATGAATTTCCTATTAAAAAAAAAAAAAAAAAAAAAAAAAAAAAGATTATTTTGTTTTCCTTGTAACCTTTTGTTTTCTTGGAGGGCTAAGAGCTAATGGTAACTTTGACGAGTGTCTCTTTGGGGGACGGCTTGCATAGGTGGGAGATGTTCTTGGTGTTAGCGCATGTCGCATGATGGCTAGTGTTCGTGGCTAATTTATGTTGCAAGTTAGAAAACGGTTTTTTTTTTTTTTTTTTTTTTTTTTTATGAAACGAGTAAGACGATTCTATTTATTGTTTATAAAATGAGTTTTTGCCATGTATTTCCTCCGGCCCGAGCGAGAACGTAGGTGATGATGGTGGTGGTGATTGTGGTAATGATGACGATGCTTATGATGATTGTATCGATGTATTAGTACTAGCTTGTATTATTATTTTCGAAGATTATGACTTCGTATGGTTGTTATAGAATAAATAAATGGAAGGATGAATTTGAATAATTTTGTATCATTACCAAAGCAAAAACGAATTTCATTTAAATGGACCCATTTTAATTTGTTTTGGGTAAACTTTAGGTTGCGATTTTGTATTTTGGAAAAAATTCGGGGAAAAATAAGGAAATATGCTGCATAATTTGCAGGGTTTTTTTAGCAGCAGACAGTACATGTCGTCGCTAAAAGTGACTGTAATAATGTGTTGGAGACTTTTAGCGACGACTCATATTGTCGACGAGCTCAACACCTTTTAGACGCTCTTAGTGGGGAAGGGATTGCGACTTCATCAGGTCTCCTTGGGGCTATTACCGAGGTGGTTAATCTATGGTTGGGGGGGGGGGGGGTTCTGCCCTAAGGCTTTAGCCGAGTTCATTGCTTCAGCCCCTCTTACACCTTTGTTGAAGCCGGATAATGGAATTCGACCCATTGCTGTGGGGGCTATCTGGAGAAGATTGGTTTCCAAAGTGGCTATGAAGAAGGTTGGGAAGGAAATGGTCAAGTATTTGGGGGATCACCTATTTGGAGTTGGGACCCCTAATGGGGCGGAGGCAGTGCTTCATAGTGCAAATAGGTTTCTTAATTGTTTCCACTCTGACGGATCCTTAGCCATGCTCATAGTGGACTTCTCTAACGCTTTCAATCTTGTTGACCGCACGGCACTCCTGCGTGAGGTTAACTGCCGGTGCCCGGGCATTTACCTGTGGGTGAAGTTCATTTACGCACAACCAGCTAGGCTATATGTTGGTAATGACTGCATTGGGGCTACCACTGGAGTTCAGCAGGGGGATCCTCTGGGGCCACTCCTCTTTGCCCTAGCCTTGCACCCCTTAGTTCTCCAAGTGCAAGAAAACTGCAAACTTCCCTTCCACGCTTGGTACCTGGATGACGAGACAATTATGGGGGATACAACAGAGGTCGCTAAAGCACTTGACATAATCAGGTCAGAGGGTCCATCACTGGGTCTTAAACTTAATATTAAGAAAACTGAGGTTTTTTGGCCGTCATGCAACGGGGCGAAGTTTAAAGAGGGGCTTTTCCCATGTGAGATTGGGAGGTCGGATAAAGGGGTGAAACTCCTGGGGGGAGCCGTTAGTCGAGATGTGGGGTTTATTAGTGAGTTGGCCGTGAGGAGAGCTTTGGGTGCCGTTGACCTTATGGGATGCCTTCCTTGCCTAAGGGATCCCCAAAGCGAGCTCCTCTTGCTTCGATCTTGCATGGGGGTGGCTAAGTTGTTGTTTGGTCTGCGGACGTGCCAACCTTCCATGATGGAGGAAGCGATATCTCGGTTTGATAATGGGCTCCGGGAAGCTATTGAAGGTATTGTTGTGTGTGGGGGGCCTTTTTTTGGCGACTTCCAATGGCGGATGGTGTCATTGCCGATGCGCCTAGGAGGCCTGGGGCTTCTTTCAGCTCGAGATGTTGCCGTATATGCTTTTGTGGCTTCTAGAGCCCAATCTTGGAAGTTGCAGGACCACATCCTGCGGGACAGTGGAGTCGTGGATCTTGACCCAGATTACGTACAAGCTTTGGAATATCTGCGCGAGTCTCTCCCAGATTTTGATCTTGGCGGTTTCACTAATAAGGACACCGCCCCACCAAAGACCCAGGAAACTTTGGCGAATGCCCTTTTTAGTAAAATTGCACAGAACATGGGGAATGATTTTGGTTTGTCTCCTCGCCAGAAAGCAGTGGTGGAATGCTTGCAAGGACCCCACGCCCAGGACTTCCTGACTGTCATTCCTATTGAAGGGTTGGGGCAACGGATGTCAGCAGTTGAATATAAGGCGATTCTTAAATACCGCCTAATGATTCCTATGTTCCCAGACGATGAAACTTGCCCAGTTTGTCGGAAGGCTTGTTTGGACCAATATGGGGAACACGCGGTCCATTGCAAAGAGTTGCCAGGTTTCAAGTATCGCCATGACTTTGTTCGGGATGCCTTGTGGGATATACTTAGGCGGGCAGGGATATCGGCGAAAAAGGAGGTACCAGTTAATTTCCTAACGGACCCGACGGATGGGAGATCTACTCTCCGCCCAGCAGATGTGCTTGTGTTTGGATGGGTGGGCGGGAAACACGCTTGTGTGGACCTTACAGGGGTATCCCCGCTCGTCGGTTTTCGAGATACTGGGTTTGTGACCGGGCAGGCGATGCGGAAAGCCGAGTCCAAGAAGATTGAGAAGCATGCCAAAGCTTGTGAGGATAATCAACATGTTTTTGTCCCATTAGCCTTTGATACTTTTGGGGCGTTGGCACCGGAAGCTATCCGGTTTCTTGCCAGAGTTCAACGGGTCGTTCATAGCAATTATTCGACCCCCCAGGGGCAAGGATTTGTGTTTAGTAGGTTTGGTTTTGCTATTCAGAAAGGGGTGTCGGCGCAGCTTGTTGCCTATCTACCAGTCATTATGTGAAAAAATTTTATTATGAGTTTAAAATTAATAATTTAATAATTATATACTTATATAATTAATTAATTATTACTCGAGTAATAAATTAATTTGGATTTACATAGAGCTCGAAAGTAAACGAGTAACAAGCTGCATTAATCTTTTTTTGGACAAATCAATTAATTAATTAATAATTTAAATATTATTTATTTATTTATTTTAGTAATTACTTGTAGCAACCACACATGGTGTTGTTAAAAGTCAATCGGACCACCTCTTTTGTGAGACCCACACGTCGTCGCTAAAGCTGTTAACTGTTGTCGTCATTACTTTGGCGGCAGACCTATGCTGAGAACATGTCGTCGCTAAAACTTTTAGCGACGATAAGGGTCGTCGCCAAAGGCCAGAAACGTTATAGTGAATAGATTAACCCCTGTCACATCCGATCACAAATTTCTCTACAGAAAACGATGTTTACTTTTCCCAAACTAAATCATTTCAAGTTGACTTAACTGTGCACAGGGGCGGACCGACAGGGGTCCCCGTGAACATCATGGATTTATCTTGCGTGGTGTAAAAGATTTTCTTAAACATTGGAGTAATCTCTGCTTGAATTCATATATAAATATTCTGGTGATGCGCAGAAATGGATCAAAAAGGCTGGCATGTGGTAAATGTCACATAAATTTGTCATGCCTGCAATTTTTTGACTAGTACGTGCTGATGAAATAATGGCATAGCAGTGGTCTCCTGATATGATTGAATTAATGGCCTCAGTATCAACTTTATCTGAGAGGGGACAGCCATCGGTGTTGAGTTTGGTAATCTGCAGCTATATGCCCTTATATGCTTGGTTGAAGTTAACTTGATTCCAGTTTGAGAATGTATTAGTATAGTTTGATGTATGTTGCATAATTTTTTTTAGTTTGTTGCTCTGTCTGGTGCTTGGGTTTGTCCAGCTTCAGCTGATCAACCTGGTAACATAGTTCTTTAAAGTTAGTGGTAATAGATTCTTGACCATTTACCAAAATAAATAAATAAATAAATAACCGTCTATCTAGTTGCTGCTTGCTAATTAGATTGTTGATAAATACAATCTAGCAACAAGATTTTTGACAGCAGAAAGAGAGGGGAGAGGAGTGGCCGGCCAGTCAACGGAAAGAAAGGGCGAGTGACATGCAGCCATATAGAGCAAAACAACAACTGCATATAAACCTCAGGACCAATAAAGCACATTCAATAGATATTCATGGGCATTATCAGTTTGAGAACTATAAACTTGCTACACGGCTACAAAAACATCAAATAATAATGATCCCTTTATTCAATGTTTGATCTTATATATCGAGGAAAACGGAATTTTTGAAAGATTTAATACAACTTCTTTCTATTAAACACACATAAATGGAGTTGAACTATGTTCATCATATCAATTTGTAGCAGTACAAACTCTACGAATTTCGCCTTGTGTCCCTGTCTTCACCTCGATATTACCCATTTTCACCATCGCTCTTCCAAACTCCGCATTGAATCTTGATCCTGATCTTCCTCCCAAAAACCCTTGTACAAACCTCTGAGTCCTCCGGTCACTCCATAGCTTGGCATCAGATTCAATTACTCCACGCCCGTTCCTCAAGTTATCATAGAAAGAGTTGCCAAAGCTGTTAACACTACCAGTATCAAGAGCCACACGCGTTAACCCATTACCACCATTGGGGCAAAGCGCTCGGAGTTGTGGTAGAAATGCTTGATTGATATCCGGGTCGGGGGCGTTAGTGTTGTTGAAGTTGTAAAGTCTATAGCTGAATAACGCGCAAGCTGCTGTTCCAATTGTGTGTCCACCTGGTAAACCAAAAATCACATACGTAAATATATACGTTTTTTTTTTTTTTTTTTTTTTTTTTTTTTTTTTTTCATTTTTCATTTTTTTATTTATTTTATTTTATTTTTTATTTTTTAAAGCATAGGTTTTTGAAAGCCAATATACAGTTTTATTATGTACTTACCAACAAGGATAACAAGATCTTGAATATTTAGGCCTTTATCAGCAAACTTTTGAATTTGGACAGTCATAGGGTCATTGAATGCAGGCAAGTTTGCAGTGTCAGATGCTCGTGAAACCAATCCATCTCTACGTCCTAAAGGCACAGGCCAACTACGTCCACCAGTCTGCAAGATGTTACAGGAAAAGGATACAAGATCATAGTTAAAAACCTACCTAAAAATATTCATGGAGTAGAAATACAAAGACAGACTGATAAAGAAACATAAATACCAGGACAACTGAATCACGAGCAGCAAGGGCAACAATATCAGCACAAGAGACTACTCCTGGGCATGTGGTTTCAAGCTGAGATTTTGCAGCATCAATAACTTCAAAGCCTCGTAAGAACCCGTTGGGTGGGGCGGACTTTTCAGTCGCTGCACCATTAATAAGTATAGATGCATCACAACCATTTACAAAGCAGTCATGGAAGAACATCCTTAGCAAACCGGGTGCTATTGTGGGGTTGGCTTGGACAGCAGTCCGAACAGCGGATTGGACTATTGACTCAACGTTACGGCAGGTGGACCTATAAAAGCCAACACGAGTCCCTCCACCACCACCACCACCACGAACGCTTTGGCCTAGTGCCAATGTGGTCAATGTGGCTAACAGGAGTACTAGCATGACTAGTGTTTTGGTTAGGGAAGAACCCTCCATTACTACAAGAGAATGATTAATGATTTTATGTGATATTTTAAGCAATGTATTTAGTGAATAAGATGGTGAGAGATATAGCCTGGAGAAAGGGTATTTATAGCTCTTGAGGGCATAATGAAAGTCAACCATAAAAAGTTACTAATATACTCAAATGTAGCTGCAAGGAAGCAGGTAGAAAGAAAACCTTCACATATTTGTGAATTAGTGGTATCCAGCTCATTGTCGCAAATCTGTGGAGCTTCAGAGTTCAATATAATAGCCCAATTCAGTAAAATATGTTTTCCCAACCGCAATTTGTTTTAGCAAACACGAAGTTACAAATTGGGAAATAAAGAATTACATAACTTAATTTAGCTCTAGAAGTAAAAAAAAAAAAAAAAGAAAAGAAAAGGAGTTTGATGTCACTAAGGATAAGATTCGTGTTTGGTCTTTTCAGCCGCGAACAGCATTTCATTCCAAAATCTCCATAGCAGCAATAAAGATGTTTGAAAAATTACATCAAAGAAACTCGAAAGCTTTGGAATTAATTCTATCAGGGAAGCTCGAGATGGAGATGTTGATGTTCCACCAGTTGAAAATATCATTCCAAATATTTTTTTGCTAGACTACACTCAACATAACAATAAAGATGTTTGAAAATTTACATCAAATAAATTCGAAAGCTGTGGACTTAGTTCTATCCGGGAAGCTAGCTCGAGATGGAGATGTTGACGTTCCACCAGTTGAAAATGCCATTCCAAATATTTTTTGCTAGACTACACTCAACCTAACGATGGTCCTCGCATTCAATACCATCATTACATATCGGAAAACGATCAGAGTCCATGTCAATTCCCTTTGAGTCAAGGTTAATTCTAGTTGGAGGTCTTTTTAACTCTTGAAGCAAAATCCGTTTTGTTTTTCTATGCCAACTTATTACTCGTTGGTCCATTAGCATCATTTTTAATTTGTATTTAATCAATATTTATACTCGTAAAGAAAATTGGTAAATTTTTTGATGATTTTAAAGGTAGTTTAGAAGTTTTTATAAAATTTTCTACACGTTTTACATGATAAATGAATGCATGAACTCAGTAGAAATGTAATTACATGCTTTCAAATATCATGAAATAATAGTGGATTCTGGTTAGATTATAATAAGGTGAAGCAAAAAGCAGCCAATTCAAATTGACCACCGAAAGATTGTTTAAATCTATATACTACTCCGTATTCCAATATGATTAAAATCAATGGAACGTGCACAATAGTTCTGTAGGAAATAAAAAATAAAAAGATAATAAAAAAATCTACTTAAAGAAAGGTTAT